>JAUZST010069165.1:0-22066 GCA_034779995.1 Parotocinclus haroldoi | reverse complement strand
AAAGATGTATATACTTCAGTTATATATATACTTCAGTTTCCTCCCACAGTCCATAGACATGCATGTTAGGTTAACTCTGCTGTCTGGCCCAGACTGACATTTATCTTTTTTGATCAAATTGAGTTTTTCAGTCTTTTTAAAGATCTTTTCACTGTTAGGTATGGATACCACTTTTGAGCATTTCAGTTGAAATTTTCACTGCAAATTGTGAGTTCAAACATAACTTTTGATTATGTTTAGTATTATTAATGAAGTATATTGTTATATCTGGTATATTTTTAGTGTGTACTCGTATTATTTCTATTTAGTTCTGATTGGTATTACTCAGGTTTTTTCAATATAGAATTTTAAATTGCCTTAGAGAAGCAATAACCATGAATACTAAATCACACATGCTGGAGTCTGTTCCTTATTGGATCTTTTTTCTAGTGTCCTTGCTGTTGTCTGTCAATTACCTGCCCTTCAGCTTTATTAAGATGATTTAATTGTTTATTAACATGGCATAAGACAGTTAGCCTGTGTGCTGTATGTAGATCAGATTTAGTCCATTACTTAGCTTGGCATGGTTTACAGCCAGTACAGATTAACTTTCAATCTTTAAAAAAACAGTGGTTCAATAAACAAGTAAATGTATGGCCTTTCTCACAGGTGCGTGCTTCATTCGAACAGACCAGCTAGATGGAGAAACAGATTGGAAATTGAAGGTTGCTGTGGCCTGTACGCAGCGACTTCATGCGTTGGGGGTATGTCCTTTTGTCATAACACATCTGTTTAACCAAGCAACTTAAGAGTGTTGCTCCACACTGGCTTAAAATTGAACGAAGCGTTCATCTGGGTGCTGTCAGACCAGAGTGTGCTGCTGCTTTTGGTTTTAGCAGTAACTCTATCTTGATGTCGCACACCCTGTTCCTCCAACAGACAGTTCTCTCTATCAGAGGCTCATGTTTGAGACCGTCCTAAATCTGATTCGTCAGCCGGAGCATTTGTTACACACAAGCCTGTAACTTTACCCAAAGACACTGCCGGAATGTGTCTTCTCAGTGCCATCCGAGTAGAGATGACACCCATCCACCATTTCAGATTTGTATTTGTCTTTCCAAAACCACTTAATGTGATCACAGAATTAAAATTTCAACAAGCCAGTCAGTTTCTGCTGTGGTGAAGCTGCTGCAAGAGCTAGATAGTGTGTCATGTGGCCTTGACTCTTAAACACAGAAATGCTTTTTCTGGGTTAACAGCAGTAGATGCTCAAGTTTTTTTTAAACCAACAGTACATTTTAGTGTCATATGATCTTGGCTAAAATGCACCAAAAGGGCAAGGGCACTTTCGGTTTTTGGAAGAATTGAAAAAACACTTTAATCTTTAACCCAAAAAGGTTAGTATTGGGCTTGGGCCAGAGAACTGAGACCGATGCAGATGAGACTACAAACCGAGCTTAAGGAACAAGGGCTTTACCTTAGCAGTTTGCTTTGAAAAGTGCATGTCATTTAAATAGTGTCTTTAATGAGGACACTATTAGGACAAAAAGTAAGCTGAACTCACTGATATATTCTGATGAGGATCTCTTAGCTGGTTGAGGTAAGATGGCTAGTGGGTGGCATGTGGAAGTCTGGTGGAAGTCTGCTGGTGAAAAGTGAATATCTCCATTAGCCTGAGCTGTGAATGAACAATCAATGTGTTCAATATAGCATATATAAATAGTTCAAGTGTGCGTGTGCGTGTGTGTGTTATTAGTTTAGGCAGGAGTACCTGTCTATAATTGTGGCAAAAATATCAGCCCAAATTTTGTGTGTAATCAATGCACAAATCTAGATAATTATATGTGTTTTAATAACTATTTTCCCTGAAACTGTGTTTCATGGCTTTGTCTTTTATTTTTGACTGTTGTAAACTGAGAAAATCTTGATATTCTCCAAAATGGCAAGGATGGGTACATGTACTTGCACATTGACAGCAATGCGTAACCATTCTTACAGCGTGACATATTATCTATTTAGCTGTTATATATACTGCTCACAAAAATAGGGGATTTTTCATGTACTTGTCTGTAGAGCTGGCAGTGTACAGTCTATTGGGCAATATTGTAGACAGAATGGAGTTATAATTAGAACGATATAAATTTATGAATTCATTTATTTAACATATTTTACTGATACTGTGCTATTTTTTAAAATAACATCACCTGGACTCTAAATATATAAGATTAACGCTCAAACACATAGTTAATTATTAAAATTCAATTAAATACACAAGTAGTAATATTATATACATACAATGTTTAAGCCAATACATGTACCTTTTTTGAAAATGTTCTGCTACTTTTAACTCAAGGTGTCCATTATTGGGCCATGACGCCATGTGGACTGTTACAAATAAGGATTTGATTGAACTTGGTTGCTTTTCTGCATCTTCCCACAGGATTTGTTCTCCATCCGTGCTTATGTGTATGCTCAAAAGCCTCAGCTGGACATCCACAGCTTTGAAGGAAACTTCACCAGGGTAAGTACAGTCAAAACCTGTATATATTACACTGGATGCCCTTGAACTCTTATTTCAAAAACGTTATAACACTAAAATCTTCACACAAGTTAAATCATAATACATAATCGCTTACTTATCAAAGCATTTAAGTTTTGAGTTTGTTCTGGTGTGACGGAGATGACATCACAGCCTCCATAGTCCACTGGCTGTGCTGAGATCCTTATTAATAGCAGATTAGTCTTGAGAAAGAAAAAAGTGAAGCATAAAGGGAAAGAGAGCCCCTACACAAAGAACGTCTTTGTGTGCAGTCTTCACTCTTGGCCACACAGCAGGCAGAGGATGGAGATGACTTCCTGTGCTGACTCACTCTCCTGAGCCCACATGTGTCAGGAGGCTCAAGCTCAAAGGACTGGTCCAGGATCAGATACTTCCTGGCCATTTCATTAGAATTTAAAGAGTAAATAATGACTCTGAAGCAACACTCACACTTGGATATCTGTATAATGAGCTCATATCAGTCTGAATGTCATTAGTAAATAACCTTGCTTTATGGGGAATTTTTCTCCTCAGCGTTTTGAACATAAGCAAAGTGGCTCTGCTGGGCTGTCATATCAGAAAAGTCATTTGATCTGTAACCTGATCATCCCCTGATTTAAAAGCTCTGTGCTAGCATATGGTAAGTGTAAGACAAATAAATATTTGACTGTGCCAACCGGTCACCCTCAGTGTTGCCACAACTGGTGTGACTGATGAATTTGCCCTTAATAGCACTCCATATCATAAAGGTTTGATCCAGTGTGAGCTCATCTGTATTCCCATTCCAATCCTGATGGTTAGTTTTCAGGTAAATAGTTTTGCGTGCCTAAAGATGGCTCATTAGCTTGCTGCATACTATGATATACATTTACGTAAGTGCATCTACATTAAAACTCATTAGTTAATTACAACTACATTAGAACATTTTGCTTGAGCAATTGTATATACATGCGTCTAAAATGCTGTTTACCTCCTAAAATTCACAGTCCATCACTTGATTGAATCCACCAAGGGTGGAACATCAGTTGTCTTGTACATTTACATTTACATTTCCAGCATTTAGCAGACGCCTTTATCCGGAGCGACTGATACATTCTTACAATCCAAGCAATTGTGGGTTAAGGGTGTTGCTTAAGCACCCAACTGTGGCAGCTTGGCAGAGGTGTGATTTGAACCCTAGACCTTCTGGTCCAGTACCTTAACCACTAGGCTACCACAGTCCCACCTGTCTTTGGTGTCTTCTTTTCTTGAAACAACAAATTTGAAATTGGCTGGGATGAACGTCCTCTGAGGTCATTAATGCATAATTTTGGCTTGGGGTTATAATAGAACTCACCTTTAATGTGTCTTGATTGATTGTCCAAACTTGTTATCTCATACACATTCTCAGAACTTTCTTGAGAGCACTGACATCATGTAAATAGCATGTAAACACTTGTGATATGCTAGTAATGCCATGTGTTTTTAAATGTGTGTTTTTAAAAGTCACGATTTAAAGATTGATTGCTCCACACCTCAGTAAACACGACTGAGTAAAACGTTGTTCTTGTATCTCGAGCATGAGCTGTCCTTTGGTTGAGCACCATCTTCAGAAAATTCAAAGGAACTGTTAATGCACTGTTAAATATCTGTTTAGGGATGAGTAAGATTGGGGGGAGGAAGACAATTCCATTGTTCTTGACATTGGTTTTTATTGTGTTAACTGTCTTTTGTTGTGTATACTATCTTTGGATTGGTGTTTTGTAACAAGATCCACATGTCTTTTATAACTTGCAGATTAAATAAACATTCTCATTTTCCACCTATAAAACATGAAGATAAACAGATTTCCACACAGTTATCTAATGTCTCCAGTTCACAGTCCTAGGTTGTGAAGCCTGACTTGTTTTGTGTTGGAGGAGGGGGAAACTACGCCATCTAAAGGCAACTGCTGTTCTTGCGTAGTGTAAACGCTGATATGGATATAGATATAGATCTTTTTGGGTCCTTGACTAACCTTTGCTTTGAAAGAGCTTATTCCATACAATTCCCTCTAATTTCAGTCGATTTGGGTCGACCTTTGCATGATTGCACATTTCCGGGACATTATTCAAGAACAGTGGGCTTGTTTAACTGGACAGGGCTGTGTTGAGAAATAGAGAGAGAAAGTATGTGTTTATCCACGCAGATGTACTGTGCATGACTTAGTTCTAGATATACGCTTTAAATTTTACATTTGGCTCCTTAATATGAATATAGTTGTGTAGTTGTATACTTCAGTATTGCTGACTAGTAATAGTATCTAATGAGCAATAGTGTATATAGAGTTTTCATTTCTAGTTACATGACCATGTCGGGTACCTGTACTTAAGGGTGTTTTTTCTAATCTCTGTTCTATTGTGTATACCATAAGTACCACTATTAGCCTATAGTTAAACTGAACATGACTGGAACACTTCCTTAAATGACTTAACTAGTTATTTCTCTACTGCGGATTCTGTTACATACAGACCTGCACTGTCCAACAGCATGTATGTAACAGCAACACATTGTACGTAACAGTTTGCACTTTCAGTTTCTTATAAAAATACATTACATACTTAAATGGTCACTTTTGACCATTAGGTAACATTCTGCTAAATCCTATTGTTTTTTTCCATAATATTATATAGTTTAAATGCATATATGGGTTTTTATAGTGTCAAACAAAAGTAAGCAAAAATGTGGTTGACCATATAATTGATGTGATTAACATTAATAAATAGTTTGGCAGTGCAAGTATCACACTGAAAATGAAAATGGCATTGAATTTAAGTAAATTCTAAAAAAAAAAAAAGATCCATATGAAAATGATTTTAACATTGAATACTTATGAACAAAATGAAATGGAAATGCCCATTGTGCTTTACTCATCTGTGTGCCACCGGCTAGGCACCAGCTTTCCCACAACCATGTGTAAACATGTGAAGACCTAGGAATGTAAAGGCTCTATAACAATCCTTTACACTCTTTGAGGAGTGTCTCATATTCCTTGCTTTGTAAATGTCATTAGGCATTTTAGGCTCTGGGGTGGACTGTTGTGCTGCCCAATGTGTGCTTTTGCCTTCACTCTGGGAATTTCAGGCAATGCTTTAGAGTCACATATGATCCTGACCAGAATAAACTGGGATACAACAAATCTGGGCCGTTTAGTGCCCAGTGCCGTTTTGGTTGGCAAAGGGAGGTTGCATATAGTACTAAATTCAGTAATGGCACTTAATTTTGTATACAGTGGTTCCTTAAAATAATGCAGTTAATTGGAAATTTAAAAGCTGACATATTAACAAAATCAGCAGGGACTCAAGCGATCACCGACCTCCTCGTTCCTTGTTCAGTCACATTTTAAGCCAATAAAAATCTAGTTGAGGATAAACGGCAATGCGAATGGGATAATCAAACAAATGGTAAACTTCATGAAATCGAACCACAAATCCAAGAAACTGGTTATAGGATGACAACCCATTGCATAAGACTACTTTAATATATGCCATATTGGTCACATGCCCTACAAAAATTTCTTCTCTAAAGGGAAGAAGCATCTGATTGAAAGTGCTGTGCTGTGACACTGACAAGCAAACGTACAGTGGAACCTCAAAATTCGTACGTAATTATTTCCAGAAGGCTGTTTGAATTCACATTTGTTGGATCATAATTTGGGTTAGTTGGACTATAACTAATTTCAGGCTGTTTAAATTCCAGAACTTTTGTTCGAATTTGGAGGCAAACATTTTTTCAACAAACCATACATTAAGTTGCATGAATAAAGAAGCATTTATATGCCGATATTCTCTGTGTACCACTGAATTGTTCTAAACATTAAAGACTTATTTATACAATTATCTCTGGGGGATTTAGAATTTATCATACATACATACTCATTTTGCTGTTTATTATGTTACCTGTGCCATACAAAAAGGAAATTATATAGCCATATGTCCTCAGGTGAAAAAATAAACAAACAAATTGCAATTAAAGGTTGGATTATCTTGTGTTGTAATTTATTGAGGAATTTGATGGCACAGTAATTCAGTGGGTAGCACTACTTGCCTAACAGCAAAAAGGTCCTGGGTTAGATCTCAGAGATTTGATGTTTAGTGACTGTGTTGTTCTGGATAGTACAGTCCTTGCTTAAACATTTATTTATTTATTTATTTATTTATTTATTTATTTATTTTTACAGGAGGACTGTGACCCTCCTATTCATGAAAGCCTGAGTATTGAGAACACACTTTGGGCCAGTACCGTGGTGGCATCTGGTAAGGACCTTTCTCTTATGAATAACGCACATTGGGGAAAAACCCACAACTCAAATTGACATAAACACTCTAACAACCATCTAACTTTCTTTAAGAACTATAAGATAGTGCTATTAGTGGATGTGACTAATATTTTGCCTAAAATTGTACTATTGCCATGTTTTCAGCCAGGCGCTAGAATCCGTTGCACTTCCACTCAATGAAGGTTAAATAGCTTATATCGGCATGTTTTATAGTTGCTGATACTGACAAGCTTAGCTACTCTTTATGTGTTCTCCAACGTTTCAACCAGAGATCACTCACTCTAAAGGAAGAGACATCTAATGAGCTGTTAATGAGTCCTGGTGAAAATATTCTCCAAAAAGCTCAGATCTCAGGTCTGCTCTGCTGCTAAGCATTCACTGCCATCTAGAAGGGCCGTGAGGTCGGAACCTGATCCTGACCATGCAGCGGAGCTATACCATTCTGTGAAGACGTTCTACTTGTGTTAGGGATCACCTTTTCATTGATCTGCGGCTGCTACTCATTCGGTTCTCCTGGGTTTTGAGGTTTCCCGTGGCTCTTCAACACCCCTTGGCCTGTCCTTGATCAGAGTCCATTATCAAACTTAGACACCTGACATCATTCTTTTTCCATTCAGACTCAACACAAGATCCCTGCAGAAGGAAAGTGATATCCCCGCCAGTACTGCTCCATTAAATGTACCAGTGGGATTAACTCCTGTTTACTAGCAGACAGTTTAGAATGAAAGTCTTTGGACTGCAGTAGTGTTTACAGTGCAAAGGGAATGCTATAAGCTATTCATGATGTTGAATTTAGAGGGCCAGAACTGTACCCATCTGCATGCCAATTAGTTTTAGGGGCACATCTGTGCATGGGAAACCCATTAAACTAAATTGATTAAGTATTGTAACAATACAGTAGGCATTACTCTAGCATGGATGAGAAGTGAAGAACAAAAGTGCACTAAAGATTTCTTTGATTAATTGTAATAATATTGTTCACTGATGCCTTTTTTGTCTTATGAATGCCTTTGCTTTAGTGGTCTAATATATGCTATTGATCAGTTGTATAAGTGACTAAAACACATAGCTATGAGTTGTCATGACATGGTGCATGGTTTACTTTGTTTTAAATATATACAGATGTCCATTATTCCATGTGAAAAACAGAAAGAAAGTGGCTCTGACTGAAAGCATTAGGCGCTCAAGTTTTTTGAAAAGATGCTGGGGTATTATGGGAAATTTATTGCCTTTAGTAGATTGTCCTGTGGTAATTGTCCTCAGTAATCCAAGACAAACCTGACTTAACTTAGCTTTAGCATTGAGATTTTTGTGTGGCATCGCAGCATTTTACTTGGGCACATGCCCCAGTAAAACATGTCTGTAATGACTCTTTGTAATGACAATAATAGGCTATGCACCCAGTAATTCAGGTTCATACTAAACTGCTAATTGCTTGTGTTTTGTCTCCCTGTTTTTGTGTTCTCAGGCACAGTTATAGGTGTTGTGATATATACTGGGAAGGAGATGAGGAGTGTATTAAACACATCTCAGTCAAAGAACAAGGTGAGATTAATCCAAAATTATATACTCAGGCCCAGCATTAAGACAACCTAAACTGCTTTTTTAAGTCAAATGAAGAAATTGTTAGGCTGGGCCAGAGAGTGTAGACGAATTCAGATAATGAAGAAATCTAGCTTAGAAAATGAAATGTTGAACTTTGCACACTTGGTTTTAATAGTGAAGATGCCAAAAGGCGAAAACAAAAAGGCTCTTCCATTTGAAGAGCATCTTCTCATCCTAGTTTGCCTGCATCTCGCTCCTGACTGAATCTTAGACTTTTGTTATAAGGCACGTTATAACTGGAACTTATTAGTACCATAGTAGAACATTTTCAGCTGTTCTCGCTAAATTTTTTTTTCATTTTGTAGACACTCTTAAAACTGCTACAGTCAATGTTACAATATAGACACTAAGCAATTTAGGGTTAAGGACCTTACTCAAGGGCTTAACAGTCTATAGTCTAGTACTTTAACCACTTCACCACTGAGCTTGATTTGTAATAGAGATTCAGGCATCAACTTTGAGTGCTTCATGGTAGTGCGTTGCTGTGATGGGGTGTGTGTGAGGGTGTGAGAAAACTTTTCAATTTGATTTTAATGGTGATAAGGAGAATTAGAATGTAACTATTAGTATTGCTAGTTTTCTAACCTATGCCAGTTTAGTGTGTTCAGTTTTGAGCAGCAGTAGGTCAGTAATGAAAATGTGAGCTATGTTGAATCATTTCACCAGAGATGCACTGCTCACAAAAATAAGGGGATATTTCAAAACGAATATGAAGTGTTTAAAAAAAATTGCATTTGATTGTATTTCATTAAACAAGATCATCTGAAAAGCAAAGGAAAAGTACGGTTTTTACAGAACCTTTTTTTTTTTTACTTATTTGCTTTTATGCTGTTGTTGTTTAATACAAAAAAATACAATTCTTATTTTTATTGCTTTGAAATATTAGTTTTGAAATATCTTCTAATAACTTCAATCCTGATTCATGCGAATTGTCAGTAATTATTTGTTATATTTATTTGTCATGCTGACAAAATTATACAATATCCCCTTATTTTTGTGAGCAGTATATATGTCATTATATATGGTATTTATATACACTATTGTCTTATATTCTTTAGTTTTAGATTCTCTGCTTTATTGTATCGTTGTCTCTTATATTTTCTTTAAATATGTTCTCCCTTTTATTTTTTATAATTTAGCATATGTTTATTTATAACTACTAATATAACATTATTAATTAGGTATATACGTTTTATTCTTACATATTACATCCAGGAAGCCCAGGGAGATTGGGTTACTGGGTTTAATTTAGATTTTCCCAAGGTTTGTCCTTTATCAAATTTATAAAATAAATTTGACTGTGACTATGGTTTTGATTCATGTTACGCATCAGTCCGAAAACACAAACGGAAATTAAAAACCAAACCAACCGTTTGGTTTTGGTAAACTTTTATTTATATGAATCACCTATATTGTGTAGGTGCCTTTAAGTGTTTATAGGTGTAATAAGTCATTTAGAAGGAAAGGCTTATGCTACAGGTTTTAATTTTAAGTGCAAATGAGTAAGTAATGCTAGGAGTTATGTTTGAGAATATGAGGGAAAAAAACAAACATGAGCATTTTACCATATAATATTGCCCATGCCCTGCTCCAATAAAAAAAAAAAAAAACTGCAGTTGCATTGGCACAGAGAGAGTGATCAGTCGTTCTGGAAAGGTGTTTACTGATGGATTTGGACATGTCCCTGAAAAACGACAACCCTAAGTGTTAATTAATCTAGAGGGAACTGTAGGAACCATGAACGTGAGTGACATTTTTAGCAGAAGACTGCACCATTCAATTGACTGACTGACTGGGGCAGTGCTATACCTATTAACATCTGATAATTACAGTTTTACCATTTTAACTTGACCTGCTGGACACCTGTGGTTCTTTTTTTACGTAGTATTTAAACCAGACAACAAAACACCAAAATACATTTTGCACTGGAACAAAAAAAAGAACCACTATTATCCAGCAGCAGCATTCCCCGGACATCAGAGTTGCCAGTTCCATCTTCAGTTACCTGCAACAGGTTTTGAAATGTATGTGTTGATAACTTTTGAGCCACAATAGATATCTGATTGCAGAAATTGATTTCTGAGACGATTATTTCTCTTTTTTGATATGCCACATGACCATCCATTGGAAAAACTTGCGCTTGATCTAATATGGCAGCATTCAAGATGTCAGCCATGTCCCAGACATAACCTAAAAACATAGGCCCCACACCTCTTAATAGCTGGCCTATTCAGAGATGTGATTTCCCTTTTTTTCTGTTATAAAATGGTGTCCTATGGCTTTTAACTGACCCTGTATATCCACATCATATAGAAACAGTTTAGGTAAGTGTCCAAGGATTATTCATTTAAAGTCATCCACAACCTCTGTTGTAACTTCATCTCATGCCATTGGACATAGTGTGTTCCGAGTTGGGCATTACCTGCCATATGATACGCTGAAGCTCACTGATGCTCCAAGATGTCCTAGTGTCGCTCTGATTAATATGGATGAATACAATGGAACCCCTTCCATCTATATTGCAAGCCAAGGTGAAATCTGACCAAAACCCTGGATCAGATCAGATTTTACATTTTACAATCTTATGTCATTCTTGCACTTGTGCATATGACAGATAATAACAACCAGTGCCGCATGTGTTTCATGAAGTCCGTATTTCTGTCGTGACCTCTTCTCAGTTGTTGGTGATGGTGGTTTTGAAAGCTGAGACTTTAGCTTTATGTGCTGAGGCAGCAGCTCTGGCGATAGCACCACTGATTTTTCTAAGCTCTTCGACTGAGTGGAATCCAATATGAGAAGGAGATGATGTCAGGAGTGCCGATAGAGAGCACGAGATGGTGGGCAGACAGTCGATACAACACGGCAAATGTCACTGAGAACGCGCTCGCCACTTATAATCTGTTGTGACACTGCTCACACAAAGGCCTCACACAAAGTTGCTGACAGCATGTCAGCTATCGCTTTACACTCTGCAAGTGTGTTGCTGTAATGCAGTGTTCTCTGTGAGGAGCTCACTGCCATCACTGAGTGACATGACAAGGCTCTAGATGGATTGCGTCTTTGTAAGAGAATGATTGAACACAAGTATTTATTGTCCTGCTGCAGATGTAATGAAAAGTTTCAAACATCTAAACTTGTGCTGAAATAGGCTTTTTTTGTGCAACGTTCAAGGTTGTCTTTCTGATTTTTTTTCGACCTTAAGCAGTGCCTTCACTCTCAGTTACTCAGTTCTATTGTATAGCACTCTGTACAAGGGTATTTTCTTAGTGCAAAAAAAAAGCATCCATTATGTTCCGCTTAATCGATACGGGGTGACGGGCCAGTCGGTGCCCACCCGGCAACTCTGGACGCAAGAGAGGTACCAACCTTAGACGGTCCACCAATTCATCGTAGGGCACATAAACAGTCACGCACACAGTTACACGCGAAGGGGCACATTTAGAGACACCAATTGGACACGGGGAGGACCCAGGCCACTCCACTCTGGGATTGAACCCAGGACCTTGTTGCTATGAGACAGAGCTACTGACTGAGCCACTCAAGTCAAAACATGAAATTGCAGAATATTATTACATACAATTAATCAGAAAATTAAAAAGAACTTTAAAAGGCACTCATGAGACACATGTCACCTAATGCACTTTGCTGCTGTAAAGTTTTTTGGTGAAACGGGAAAACTTACTTAAATGGTCTTCTTGTAAACAAAACAAATCTTCAAGATTTTAGTTTGATTTAAAATTAACAAGTGCTAAATCTTACAAAAAAGGATTAGTTGCTAATCTGGCACAGATTCATGAGGTCTTGGTCAAAATGTAACACTATAGAAAAAATGTATATGATGTGTTAAGCTTAAATCAACTGTTTGTAACAACATTAATTTGGGGTTTTGTCCATTTTTGGCACAGCTGTTGAATTAGAAGTCTAGTAAAAAAAATAATGTGACGTATTGTAAATTGTATTGCTCACTGGGATGGGGTAGACTTGTTTTAAAGCTTATGTTCATGCGTTTCACAGAGTCTTATAATCTGTGAAATCTATAGTCTGTTAATATTCTGTGTTAAGGAGTTTTACAATCTAAAGAGAGATATGAGAAAGAAACAGTCTTTGGTCAGTGACAAAAGTCTAAGCTTATGCAGGATGTAAAACTTTTTCTTTACTTCACGTATTGGCCCTCTTTCCCAAAAGCTTTGTAAAATTAAGATTGCTTAAAAGAGTACCTGATGTGATGATCACATTACATTAAGAGCATAGGTAAAGGGTAATGTGATACTTTTGGGAAAGAGCACAGAAATATTTTTTCTCATGGCTTTTTTCAGACCACACACGTACAGTGGTAGGGAAAATATCAAGCCCAGCGATATTTAGAATGAGCAAAATCCTTGTGTTTTTGTCTGCCGTTTGTCTGCACCACACCATTTTCCTCACTAAAACAAATTCTGCTTATATTCGTTAATCCCCACAATAGGCTGACTTGTTTCAGTGTTTCCAAGTTTTAAGCTGTGTTGCCGTATCATTATCTGTTTGCGAGTTCACTTGTTCACAATGCCATATTGTTGAAATGCACTCGGTCTCAGGCTCAATATAGTTGATGGATTTCCTTGCATGAATATTCATGTTGTGGTGTACAAAGTCGGCATCAGATTTCACACACAAAACACCAGGAAACGAGGGCAGGTTGAGTCACTCCTTTCACTTTAAATGGGCCTGGGAAGAATGGAGTAAAATATGCACTCCGTATTCATTGATAGCATCTTTAGCTCGAGGTAATTGAGGCTCCTTTCCCTCTTGGGCTGAATGAATAATGACTTCATCGGACCCCGATCCAGCCTCACAAGGAGGATGAAAAACTTAGCTCTTCATTGTTTTGCACTTATAAAGGGGGATTCCTCTCTTTCAGCTCGGAATGATGTCTTCTGTGTTAATTTTTCTTCATTTTAATCCCCTATTCTTTACATTCCTTACTAGCTTAAGCATGAAGCATGGAGTAAGGCAGCAGAATGACTAGGTGCAATGAAGGGTGTTAAACCACAGCTGATAAATCAGTCACTTTTCTCCCAGTGTCTCCCAGTTTGCCTAGTTCTCTGGGGATTGGGACATGACCAGCAAAGCATTTGCTGGCATTTTTGTTTTCTTTTCTTTCTTCCCCTTCCCCCTCCTTTTCAAGCACCCTTTTTACTATAGAGTGTTGAGTTATGTGTTTCTGTTTTTGTTAGTGTGCTCAGATAAAGAAACCTTGTCTTGATGGGAGGCGCTGATGATGGTCTCGACAGAAGTAGAAAGAGGAGAAAGGAGGATGACTTCTTTTTGACATAATTTTCCCACATATTCCATTGGCTAAGGACTACACTTGAAAATGAAAGGGAAACTCTCTTTTGTTAAAATGCTGTCTCTATGGAAGAATTCCACTTTTACTTTTCCTGTTTTGCCTCAGTGTTTTCATTGAGAAGTAGCAATAAGAGGGAGGTTTATGCAGATGAGTAACATATAAAAGTACACTTATGGACAGCACAAACTCTTCTTAAATTTGAGATGTGGGTGGTATGAGGAAATTGCTTTAGGACTGAACACTGTACAGCATCTTCATCAATTCACTTGCCATGCAAAAATAACCCCTTCCGAGCCTTGATCGATGGATTGTTACCCCTACCAGGGTATACCAAGCTCTGAACCTGGGACCATTGATATACACCAGTCAACTAACATTAAAACCACTTTTAACATTGTGTGGGTCCCCTTGTGACGCCAAGGCTGTGACGCACAGAGGAACATGGAGACCTCTGAACTTGTGCTGTGGTATGTGGCACCAGGATATTACCAGTAGATCCTGTAAGTCATGCATGTTACAAGATCTGGTCGATATTGGATCGAATTGTTTGTTCAGGACATCCCACATGTGCTTGATCAAATTGAAAGATGGGGAATTTAGAGGCAAGTCAACACCTTGAACTTTTTTTTTCCAACCATTGTACCAGGGGGCATTTCCTGCAAAAAGAAGTCACTGTAATTACATTGAAGGGTTTAAATGACAGCTAGCAACACACAAAGACTCCTGCTTCTGTTACAGCTTTTATTCCATTTTTCAGGTAGGTCTACTGGACCTGGAGCTTAATCGTCTGACTAAGGCCTTGTTTCTGGCCCAGCTGGTTCTGTCTATCGTCATGGTGGCTCTACAGGGTTTCATTGGGCCTTGGTTTCGCAACCTATTCCGCTTCGTCGTGCTGTTTTCCTATATCATACCTATCAGGTAGACTATGACCCTCTGATATCATAACAATATAAGTAATACAACAGTACAAGATCCATTATAACTTATAAGTGCAGTATTAAAAAAATAACTCATATGTCAGAGGGTACACACTATAGAAATTCTTCCTTTTATGTAATTAGCCTGAGGGTGAACCTGGACATGGGGAAGTCGGCATACGGTTGGATGATCATGAAGGATGAGAATATCCCTGGCACGGTCGTGAGAACCAGCACTATCCCTGAAGAGCTTGGGCGCCTTGTGTACCTGCTCACTGACAAGACAGGTGCCATTTAAACAAAATGAATTTAACCAATTAATTATGTCACACAATATAATTTAAATATTCAGCTAAATAGGTTTAGATTATTGTTTTGAGTTGCAGATTAATCTGGTATCACTGGTGTGTAAATGTGTGTAGTATGATTGTTAAAACTTACTGTTGAGGACATGTTGCATAATTTCTGTGATGTGTTGCATTACTTGTTTCTTAGGCACACTCACGCAGAACGAGATGGTGTTCAAGCGACTCCATCTTGGCACAGTGTCATACGGGACAGACACCATGGACGAGATTCAGAGTCATATTATACAGTCATATGCACAGGTAAGCCAGACAAACATGGGCAGAACGAATATACAGGTAGGCTTCTCTTATTGACAATCTGATCAGTGCTCGTTCACTGAGGTTTTAACAATTATAATAAATTATATCAGGAATAATTCATATAAGAAAATGGAAATCTGTTTTTTAACCTCTGTGGCCGTAAACAGTCAACCATTGCTGCCGATCTATGAGCAGAGTCAGCAGTTTAAGAGCAGTGCAACAACCGGTTGTATGCCCACTTGCTTGTTAGCTCACGTTTGAACTAGACTGTTTTAAATTTGTTGATGTGTTTAGAGATTTCTTTGCGCAAGTTACTTGTGTTTCTGTTGATGAAAGTTTCTGCTTATTTCTACCAAGCTGTAAATGGCATTCGTTAGTCTATTTGCTTGTCCTCTTGTGAGTGGTACTTTGTTTGTCTGTATGCCTGTATGTTCTCTCACCTAAAACTACATAAACTGTTTCAAATTCACTCATTGAGTCTCTATTTCATCTGATGTCATTTCATGTTCACAATACTGTCTATCTTTTTCTGTCAAACAGAAATATCAGTCCTTTAATCAATCTCGTGTTTTCAGTGGCATCTCTGACGTGTGTATGTATCATCTGTATGCAGTTTTTTTGTGAAAAAATACCATTTACATTATTGTGTGACTACTGTAATGTTAAGTCGAAGACTGTTTTGGTCAACCTCCTGTTTCAAAGAACTTAACGCGGTTATTTAAAGGAGCATACGAGAGCAAAGAGATCACTAACAGAACAAACGTTTTTGTACTAATTCTAATTGGCCGGATATTTGACTATTCTAATACTAATTCTAATTACTGTGTCAATGGACAACTGCTGGACAGAGGTCAAGAAGTGGTTCAATCTTGACCTCTGTCTCTGTGTCCATGTGGGTTTACTCTTGAGCATCAGGTTAACATTAATCTGCCTGAATTAAATATGTACGCGATCCGATGTAACCTTGTGTAGCAATGAGACCTTGTATCTGCTGTTAGCCATTTATTGTGAACACGACATTTAAATGCACCACGTAAACAAACAAACCAATCATATGAGTGAAAGCATTCACATTGTACCCGAACCAGAATTACAAAAAACAGCTTCAGTCACAAGTAAGGTGCAGACATCAGCTAAACGAGGCGAAAGGAACACACATGACTATTTCTGTTGGTAAAAAGGGACTGCATCAGTGGCATGTAAACTAATTAAAAATGATGTTTCCTAAATTCTCCTGTTTCAGCCACATTTTATTTTGGAGGATCAATGCTTCTCGTAATAGTAAAGCACCAAATTTGTACACGCATCAGCTGTACATACCCAGTAGAATATATGAAAGCTGTCTTTCACTCCATGTTGAATTGGATCTGCTTTCATGTAGCTCATGTAGATCAGCACTAATTTGCATGCATATGTTCATGCCCTATTCCAAACATCTGGAAAAAATATAGACCTTATTGATATTTATGTCACATGGCATAGATCTTTATTATTGAAATGAAGATGTCAAATTAACTTGGACAGTATTAGTCATGGAAATCTATCTTATCCTTGTTAAATCTCTTGCCCTGGAGGGCATCCTACACAGTGTGTAATGAAAGCATGGTGAAATTGAATTAGACAGCCATCAATAAACATAATGTGGTTTATTGATAAGTTCTCTTTTATTTGCTTAGTGTTCTGATGACTGGATTTGTGTATGTAGCGCTGGGTCAAAGAGATGGCTGGGTTTGCCCTGCATTTTTACATATATAAAAAGGGTTGACTAAATAGTATGCACTATGGCCAAAACTTAATGTTTTGATACTAATATTTAACAAAAACCCAACATATCAGTGGTTATTATGTATTGAGATAAGGTCATCCCATTTACCTGTAGATTGATCTGCTCACGGCCTTTGGCTAGGCCTTTGTAGCGTTGGGGCCTTTGTCATAGTTGAGACCTTATTCCTGCCATGAAAACACTCTTATCTATTAACACAAATACAAGGACAAGGGGACAAAGCAATATAAAGACTAGAAGGCAGAAAATTCAAACTATTTTCAGGCTGCAGGGTAAATAAGAATCTTTTGTAAATCAGAATTTCAGACTGAGTGACTTCACTGCAAATGACAAAAGGCCAAATCTGCAATGTCTGCAGCTTGATTGGACTGTATGGTGACAGCACAGGTGTGTTTACACTGAGGAGCATAGAGAGGCAGTGGGAGTATACATATCATGTGACCTTCAGATTTTAACATGGTTGCAGATGTGTTTGCCTATAGAGTGTGATTGCATGTGGTTAAAATCTTATCAGGATACCATCCAGATACAAGGCCCAGAGTATGAATTGGATTTGAGATGCTTGTTTCAAAATCGGATTCTGGTCAAATTTTGAAATCACAAATTGTGCTTGAGTGCAACTGGGAAAAGAAAGAATTCCCTGCATTCACAAAATCTTCTTATTTCAGTTCTAAGATCAATTCCAAACTGAGCTTGCCTGTATGAACATAGCCTAAGGTTATGGAAGGGCAAGCACTATGAAACTTTATCCATACAATTCAGGACAAAACTGGTGGGCAAGAAAGTAATTTCTTAGACAGTAGTTTCATTTGAGAACAGTTTTAGATGGTCATTTCTGCTCGAATAGGCTTTGGTCTTTCGAAATGCTTTCCATCTAGCAACAACACCTGTTATTTCGAAGCACTGACCTGTTGACCCAATGGCTGATAGTGAAATAGGAACAGTGAGTAGCGATAGTGAAAATACTGTGCATTTAGGGTCTTGTAAATTTCAAAATGGCTGCAGTAGACTTCACAAAATTAATCTTTGTGGTTTCTGACATTAACCTTTCTTGATAGTTTGCTCTTTTGAAGCAGAATTATTCATTTTTTTCAGAAAATTATCCATGATACAGTTGCAAAAACATTTAAATATTTCCATGACTTTATATTTGTGTACAAGAAGGCTATGCAAGTAAGAAGAACTCATAAATGTCACTTTGATATTTAATTTAAATTTTCCAGTGGTGCTGTTATTAGCATTAAAAGCTTAAGAATTGTATGCTTGGCCCTTTTTTATTTTTATTTTTTACCTAGAAGTGTAGAACCCAACAATTTGCAACAGAGGCAGGGTGAAGAGCCAAAAAATATGACAGGTGTATAATACTTAAATTAGTATTAGTAGGATATAACATGCCTTTCAATAACAATATGAAAGTAAAGTACTGGAACAGTATGCACATTTACTTTTATTATTTTTTATATTAGTATTAAATATAGTGTTTAATAATTAGTATTTAATTAATTAGTATTAAATCTACCTGCATTTACAAAGTTTCTATCCTCTCAATATCTTTAGTAATGTGTTTGTTGATGTTGATGTGAAATCAGGGGATTTAAAAGCTGCCAAGTAAAGCCCATGTGGTGTCTGCTGACTGGGAAACGAGGTAGCAGCCCATGTGTTTCTGCCCATCAGTCTAGTGCCTACGAGTGTGTGCTTGTTGCGCTTGCTATCAGTTTGAAGCCTGTCATCCGTCCTCCTCTGTGGAGCTCTCTTGGGGAAGAGGGGCTAATCGGGAGAAATCACCTGCTCCAGTGAAGCGGAGCCTCCCTCATCAAGCATGCTCTTACACACAGCAACTGGAGGTGTTGTAGTCATCATGGACAGTTATGACAGGAGAAGGACGACTATGTGCGGTTGCATCTCCCTTAGTGTGGAAGAAAGTTGTTAGCCAAAGGCATGATACCTGTACTCTTTCGCAGGCTTATTTTTTCTGGTTTTGTACTTCTCAGTTTTAAGATGCGACCTTCAATAAGTCCATCAAACAAGTAACAGGAGTATTTTAACCACCAATAACCTTAACAATTAACAATTAATTTTGATACATCCCTAATTCCTGCTTTTAATGACCTCAAGCTATATCCTGTTGCTAAATAATCATATTAGTGTTGTTTGTGTGCTTTCTGGCACTGTATGCTCAATTTATGAAAAAATAAATTGCTAAACGCCATGTCACGGTTATACAGGAATATTCTTCCCCAATATAGTATATTAATTTATGCAAGCCTCCGACCTAGGTAGAACACTATGATAATAGTTTGTGCTATTTTTGTTATATGTTGTTAAAACATGTTTAGTATCAATCCAGTACCTTTATACAGATACAAAAACAAGACAGGAAGACGTATAAATGAATAAATTAATGATCAACAGAAATAGTTAAAATCTATTTACAGATTGCCCCGCTACCATGAGAGCCTACCATTTTATTTGGAAGCAGTAAAGACCATGAGTTTCATTAAGAATCAACACCATATCAGCGTTAATTATTAATTGTAGGTGTAATCAGTAGCAGCTGCTCTCTGACCTAGTTACCTTTTACAGTTCATTCATCAAGAGTCCTTAAAAACTTGGGCTTGGGATTTATTTGATATAACATCAGTTTCGGCATCAGTGGCATATTCGAATAGAACAGGAACATCGATACTAGTCAGTCAAATTCACAGTGTAAGATTAGTGAATAAGATTAAGACACTGGACTATTGACCAAAAGGGTGAATGCTCAAGTACAAGCATTGCAAGAGTTTGACTTGCAAGTGCATGTATTGTACCATAAACAAGCATGTTCCTCTTTAGTAGCGAGATACTGTGGTCAATGTCCTTTGGGTAGTACTATTCAGTACTCAGCTTTATGTATGTCAGCCTGTAAGCTCAGCTTGAGCTGTGTGTTTTAATACTAACATCTTCAACTTTTTTAAAATCATTTACATACCCATTGTATTCATGGCCCAGCAATGCACTATACATTTATTCTGTAGCTGAACCATTCCGGATTGCTTGCTTCTTTATTTTAGATCAAGTGCTCATCTTTCTCAGTCTTTATAGGGCTTTTCTCTTTCCCAGTCTTAACTCGGTAGCACTTACATGGTTGCTACGTGTTAATTAACGATAATGATAACGTGATTATTATATTTGTATGTCTACCATACAAAAAAAGTATGCTATTTGAGCTCGAACTCAGATTTGTATGGTGTCATTGTCCTTCCAGGTGAGCTCGGCTGTATCTAATGGCAACACTGCCAGCTCTACTCCCTCGCAAAAGGCACCGCCAGCAGGGCCCAAAGTGCGTAAAAGCGTCAGCAGTCGAATCCACGAAGCCGTGAAGGCCATCGCCCTGTGCCACAATGTCACACCTGTGTATGAGTCTCGTGCCAACGGTGCCGGTGCTGATCAAGAGGGCACTGAGGCTGACCAGGACTTTAGTGATGCCAACCGAACTTACCAGGCCTCCAGTCCAGATGAGGTGAGTGTAGAAGGCATAGAGCCACTATACCGCAATCAATATGATTCACTGTATATTATACAAAGTTTTTACTTATCAACTTCCTGCATGTAGAGATTCTTACATTTTACTTACCTGAATGTAACTGACTTCTAAAAGCATGTACTGTCTGCTATCCAAACCTTACTATTTTTGGATTCACTGCTTCCTTGTCACGAGCTTCTTCATACACTTCATACGTCATTGCTAGTTTGCCATGTTCTGGTAGGTTGTGAGGTTTGCTCGCTTTGAGACAGAAATCATCCAATCAAGTTTAACAAAACAAAAAAGCCCTAACAACATCTCAGTACCTAAAATTCAACTATAGTATGTACCAAAATATTTGATTACAAAAAATGAATGTTGAATCATCTGTCTTAATTCTATTCCATGTCATAAATGCCAAGTCGGAGTACTGTATAGACTTTTGTCAGTGTTAGTCAAGCAAGGTAAAAATTACCTTCTGCCCCCTTCTGTCCTCTAAATGTGTAATATAATCGTCTATAGCTGAATATTTGTCATTTTTTAGAGCTCAAGGCTAAAATTTACTGCCTCGATGAATAGTAATATAGACATCATTAAATAAATCTGAGAAGACAAATTAAATAACAGAAATGTTATATAAGGATTTCAGGTCCCTTGAATGAAAAGTGCTTTGCTTCTATGCAGGGATTGATTCTAGAAGTCATTACAGGTCCTTCACAAACAATTTCTTAAAGAACACTCAAGAGGGAACTGCATACCATGAGTATATGGAGCAGAGTGGCACTCAGCAGGCATGTGTTCAATTCTGCTCACAAAGTTGCCAGCATTGGGTGATAAATTGCATAATTCTTTGACGTTCACTTACATACGTGTCAAATCGAGTTAGGCTATTGGGTATGTTTCGTTGGCAATGTTTTTTGCCTGGTGAGCATATATAAACAGTGGATACAATGCATATAAGACGTTATGACCATATGCTATAACTGATTAAAAAAAGATTTTATTAATCTGTTTTTTTTCTAATTCACAACTGTGAATGCCCTGTAAACTTGACTTTGCATGGTTTAATTTATGCATGAATTATGCATTTGAGCATATCAATAAATAAACAGTTCTGATGTAATTTCGTTCTTGGTAGTACTGGAACTGTCCAAATTGTGTTTGGAAAGATTTGCATTCATATATACTACTAGTCCATTTATCTTTAAGAGTTTCTGTAGACCTGATAGTCTTTAAGGGATGTGGAAGGAAAGAAAAAAAGAAACGCCATCTCTTTGGCTGAAATTGCCTGTCTGCTCCTCTCTCTTGATATGTCTATTTATTTATTTCCTTTAATGCTCACGTCTTATCTCCTCTGTAGTCTCTTCTGTCAGAGTGATCAATATTTAATTTTCTCAGGGGAATAGCGCTCAGTGTTCAGTTCTGGTCTCTCTAAGTGTGTGTGTGTGTGTGTGTGTGTGTGTGTGTGTGTGTGTGTGTGTGTGTGTGTGTGTGTGTGTGTGTGTGT
>JAUZST010069154.1:0-22073 GCA_034779995.1 Parotocinclus haroldoi | reverse complement strand
ACTATAAACTATTATGATAAACATATTATTTAGGAAAATCAGTTTAATTCTTGCATTTCACCTAGGTCCAAGGACTCCCTCTTTGAGACTCTAAAGGTTTGTTCCTCATACCTTTTAGGGAGTTTTCCTTGCCACTGTTGCTGTAGGCTTTCTAGGTTCTTGGTCTGAACTCTGTCTTTGTGGAGTTTGTTTGCTCTCCCTGTGTCTGTGTAAGTTTTCAGGCACTCATGTTTCCGCCAACATTACAAAGGCCTGCATTTGGTCCCTTGGTTATTGTAAAGTGGATGAGTGTGTGTGCCCTGTGATTAATTGGCACCCTGTCTAGGGTTGGTCCCTTACATGCTGCTGGTTGGGCCAGATCCCCATGTATGTGAATTGGATTAAGCGGGAATTAAAATAAATTAATTAAATACATTTATAGACCCCAGTTTGGTCTTAGTCAATGTTTAAAACAATCAGTTTTAAACTGAATGATGCTGTAACACTTATATATAGAATAGTCTCTTAGAATAGTACAATAGAATAGTAAAGGTCTTAGAAAAAAGACAGATGCAAGGGAGTGTCTTGTCCAACTTTCCAACACTGAAGCAACACAGAAAAAGTTCCAGTTACTGACACTTTTCCCAGTATTTGTAGTTTCCAGACTTAAGAATGCATAACCACAAATTCTTCCCTCAGTAAATAGCAGTCCATACTCTGGAGATATACAGCTTTTTTTTTTACAGATTTCAAAATGGCTTGGAGTGAAGCATTAATGAAAGCATTCTACCCTATGTATTAAGCATACACACACTTTGTCCCAACAACTGCCCTTAGTTTCTACCCTTAGCTTTGTGTTAACAGGTTTCGGTTGAGAGAAAAGATTCGTTTGCTGCGACTTTTCTTCAGGTCCAGTGGTACTAATGCTTAAATATAGCTTCTCTTGTTTCCTAACACAGTTAGTCATACAGTCCTGTGCAA
Source organism: Parotocinclus haroldoi (assembly GCA_034779995.1). Lineage (NCBI taxonomy): Eukaryota > Metazoa > Chordata > Actinopteri > Siluriformes > Loricariidae > Parotocinclus > Parotocinclus haroldoi. Next base: position 21,113 of record JAUZST010069154.1, on the reverse strand, counting down.
TGGTTTCTGTTACACAGTTATTACACACAATGATATTGAACATTGCACTGTGAAGCCATGAGCAGACAGAGCGAGCTAGCGGATCTTTCGCGAGCTCTCTGCGTAGGAGTTTTAGGGGAATTCAGAAAATGTAGCGCTCTGTGGGACAGACAGCAGTGGAAAACACTAAATCTACCCCGACAAGTGGGCTATGAAGAAATGATCAAGTCTGGTCTGTAATGTAATGCAAATACTTTACACCTTACATAAGACCTTGTTTAAGGCACTTTTGACCAACATTATTCCCATCAGTTGGTCACATCACTATGCTTTCCAGAAAGTTCCAGAAATTGATGCGTGCAGTGCTCATCAGGATACATAACAATAAATAGAAATATGCAGCAGTGTGAGCAGTATCAATATGTACAGTTAGTGCCTACTCTCTGCATGTTTAGAACATTATTGTATATTATAAAAAGGTATTATGAGGTCACACTTTTCTGAGAGCGCTGTCAGCATTTTATAATCCTGTTACACTAACAAGAGGCTGGGTGTTAATGGTTACTGACAAAATATACATTGAGCAACCGTTTCATTAGGTAAACCTGGTCAACTGCATGTTAACTCAGCTATTTGATCAGCCAATCACATGGCAGCAACACAGTTCTTTTAGGCATGATGGCCTGCTGATGTTCATACGGAGCATCAGGATGGGGAAGAAAAGCACTTTAATTGACTTTGAACTGCTGATCCACTGGGATTTTCATGCACAGCCAACTTTAGGGTTTACATGGATGGTCTGAAAATCCAGAGAGGGCAGTAACCTCTGCTAGAGGTCAGAGGAGAAAGGCGAGACTGCTTCGAGCTGATAGAGAAGAAACAGTATGTGTTACTGTTACTATCCCTATAACCAACCGTTACAAAGGTATGGAGAAGCAAATGAACATCTCTGAACACATTGAAACTAAAGCAGATGGGCTACAACAGCAGAAGACCTCACTGAATGGCACTCCTGTCAGGCTCAGTTTAAACTGGGCAATAGAAGATTGGAGAAATGTTGCCTGGTGTAATGAGGTCGATTTGTGCTGATATTGTTCTGATGGTAGGGCCATGTCACAAAGCTCAAATCATCTCATAGCGGTTTCTTGAACCTGACAGTGAGCTCACTGTGTTAAAATGGCCTCCACAGTCACCAGATCTCAATCCAATAGAGCACCTTTATGATGTGGTGGAACAGGAGCGTCGCGTGATGGGCGTGCAGCCGACAAATCTGCAGCAACTGCGTCATGCAGTCATGTCAGAATGGATCTAAATACCTAAGGAAAGTTTCCAGCACCTTGTTAAATCTATGCCATGACAAATGAAGTCGGTTCTGAAGGCAGAAGGGGTCCAACCCAGTACTACCCAGGTGTAACTAATAAAGTTGCCAGTCACTGTATATACACTGCAGGTATTACATTTTCACTATACTGGACAATACGCTCACTCACTTTCTACACTCGCTTAATCTGATTTAAGGTCACTTGACTTGACTTAACCACTGGTAGCCATCCTTTGCAGGGCACACCTTCACATCTCACACTGGAACAATTTAGAGATGCCAGTTGGCATTATGTGGGTAATAGTCCATGCCAGCTCCAGTACATGCTGTCATTACAGTCAAATGCTAACACATTAAGAAATGTTCACTCTCATTGTTCTGCTAAATATATGATTTGGAGCGACATTTTTTCATGTAAAAATGAATATGGCATTTCACATTTTAAGTGTGAAAGCTTCAGCTTTTCTCTATTGCTTTAGTGTAAGATTCCTCCAGTACCTTGTAAAAGAGTTTGTTAAAGTTTCCAGAAAAAATGCTGGTGAGCATTTTTTTTTATTTAGAAATGCACAAAATGTAATAATGCTTAATCTGTGGCGTTTAGACAGTGAAAAAGTGTACGCGTGAAAATCATCCCAAACTTTCGAAAAGCAGAAGCTGAGAAAGTGCGCATTTTCACGGTTATAACTACTCTGTAAAGACAGGAATATTGTATAAAAGTACAGTCTGATGTAGTTCTTAACTAACTTACCAAGACAAGAGCAAAGCGCTCCTCCAGTTCTGCTGGTTCAGGCATTGGCACCTTTAATGGCATGATGTGGTGCTTCATCTCACACTGTCCATCCACACTTTCCAAATTCCCCATGGCTGAAATCAACACTCTTCCAGGTGTCTTTCTTCAGTCTCTCTTGCTTTCTGAATCCCTAATACATCCAGATCTCATCCCAGTTGGTGATCAAAACTCCTGGTCCTCCTGCGCGCTTAATCCAGGTCTGCTCTGAATGAAGTGTAAACCATCTGTTGCTCGTTAGAAGTTGTACCAAACTCCAGAAAGCGATCATGTATTACTGTGGTCCATTTTCCACAGTTCTGTCTCCGGACAATCCATCTCAAGCGCTCATCCTGTACTTTTTAGCACCTATTTCTGTTCAACGTTCTCTCTAACTGTCTCGCGCCTCCATTCATTGAGCGTCCCTGATGCGAGTGTGAAAAGCAACCTGAGCGCAGTTTCAGCGGCTCGTCCCACCCATTTAACCCATTTAACCTATTTATCCGATTGTAGTGACACAGTCCGGCCTGTAGAGGCGGTGTTGTAAACGTAATCTGACTTCCAAAAACGTTCGTAATAAACGAACAAAAAAGCCAATTCAAATGTGCTTGCTGTTGGTATACTTCTTTTAAACTAAAAATACGTTTCATACGTCTGCGTTTGCTTTTTATGTAATTGTCAGACATCTATACTGCTCACAAAAGTAGGGGATAATTAAAAATGAAAAAAAATTAAATATCCCATAATTTTTGTGAGCAGTGTATTTAATTGATGTTTATGTTGTGTATTTGTCTGGTTACTGACAGGTATACAGTATTACAGTATACAGTATATTAGCGTATTTGATCAATATTTGTACGTACTTAATCATTCAATTGAGATATTAATTCATTTACTTTCTAATAATAAAGATCTTAATCAGGGTCATAAAGTTTATATTGGATTTGGCTTATAGTGGTGAACATTTGGATTTATAAGGAAAACAAATATGTTCTTAACCCTGAGTGTGTCACGGGAATTATTACACACACTGGATGATTTTGGTGAGCAGTGTATGAGTAGTCCACCGTCATGATATAACTTTGTCGACTGACTAATGGCTAAATTAAAATCAATTGTATATGTACAGCTGTTACAATAATTGCAAAATTCTCAATTCTGTATTACTGTTTGCTTAAAACGATTTAGCTCTTGCTCCTTTGTCGCCGCCTTCTGGTAAAGCTCTGCAACCACAGGTCATAATTACATTGCCCTTTCTTCTTATGACAAGACGTTAGCTCAATATATGGAAGTACTAATTAAAATTTTATAGGGGCATACAAAATATAGTATATACACTACTCCTAATAGGATATATAATATGGCACGTTGAAGTCTAGGCCACATTGTAGGGTATTTGAAACTACTGTAATCTAGTACACATGAAATCTAGAACAACTGAAATTTAGGGCACCTGTAATATAGGGTCTCTTGAATCCTGCACATGCAATGTAGGGAACCTGTAATGTAGGAGACGTGGATCCTTCTATGGGAACTGGAATCGGGGGCACCTGGATTCTAGGGCACTTATAGTCTAAGAAACTCGAATTTATGAGCCATGGAATCTAGGGGACCACAAACCTAGGAGATCTGGAGCCCAGGAGAACTTAAATCTAAGTGACTTGAGAATGTAGGAGACTTTGAATCTCTGAGGTTTGGACTCACAAATCACAGGGTCTCAGTGAACTAGGAACCTGACTAGGAATAGGTTCTAAAAATAAACAGGTTAAGCACAAGATATCAGATAAAACTGCGCAAGGAGCAATACTAAACCTTACCAAGAACTAAAATTAAATAAAAGACTCAGGGAGGTGAGGAAGGGGACCAGCCTAGACAGATTGCCAGCGGCTCAAATGGCAGAATCACCAAGAGGCCCATGGGGCTGATCTCATCTCCAGGGTGAGTCCTCCCTATTTGTGAGTTAGAGGGTTCCATTGTTTACTCGACAGGCTCACTCACAAACAGAACACGACAAGGACATTAACATAAACATTATTTAACAAACTTTATTTAACAGAACAGGGCCAGATTTTAGTACAATAAAAATAATTATGCACACTTAAAATTTAAGTAGACTTTATATAACACAGGCTCCAGAGACCTTGCAACTCTAACCAGGGTCAACATTGTCATGCTCAACGTTACAAGCGGCCCCCAAAACAGCGGACACAAACACATCATGTAAAGTGCAAAGAGCATCTTTAATGAAACAGTTGCATTCTGCACTTTCAGTAACAGCATCAACATCACTTCAGATTACTTGCTGATCAGCTGCTAACTTAAATTAAAGCTATTTTATTAAAGCATTATAATATACTTCTGTATCATTGGTGACATTAACTAAAATGAATCGATAAAGCACAGTGATCTACGCTTCACGTTCATGTGCTGCAAAACTCACAGCTTAGGACGAGCTTCAACACCAGACAAGAGAAACCCCTTCAGAAGCTCCTCGTTCTAGAATTGGGCGCACAGTGGACAGCATTTTCGCAGTCTGCACGTGGAAATGCATAAGGCAAAAAAGTGCAATACAAAGCTCCAAAAAGGTAAGCGCAGAGGACATGATGCGATTGTGTGAATCTAAGATTCATTGCAGTTGTATACGAAGAGCCACCCGTTTTCAGACTATAAAGCTTTTATCCTGACCAAAGATATAACATGTATGTAATAAAAAATAAACAGAGAAGGGGTGAGCCGGCAAACTGACGAGCCATTGAGGCAAAAATGCACAACCATACATAAACCCTCTTGCAAGCTTACCATAGAGGAACAGTGTATCATTCATGTGTAAATTCTTTCACATGACAGTTTTTCAAATAAACCTCAACACAATTTGGACACCTTTTACCCACTGGTGTGCAGCAACAGGATCGTTCGACCTGTCCAGTAAGCATCTTGTATTGCTGGAAACGACATTCACTAACAGCATGTAAACCGCACAACAAGTTCACCTTGTTCCATTAACACGAAGCCACACGGGTTAAAGTGACGCTTGCAGCTGTACAGCCTGGGAGAAGCAGGCGTGAATGGATTGCGAAGGCACCGTTGACGTAAACAAACACGGTTAGTTGGACTCGTCTGTCAAATCGTACCTGGAAGAAGACAAAGCACGGCAGCTTTATTAAAGTGACTCCAATGCGCTGACGATATCGCCAGGTTGATCAGACTTACCACTGTGGGTCTGCAGACCTGAGGTCAAGCTGATTCAGATTTAAGTGCAGCTGGAAGAAAACACAAATCGCACGCTTAGAGTAGGCAGACAGTGCTACCGAGAACTCTAGGAGCTTCCTCTTGTGGTCTGTCATTGAATTCAATAATCTACGAGCTAATCATAATAATTAAATAATCACAAGCTGCGGGTCCGGGGTGTAGCCCCTACCAGCCGCAACTCCCGTGGGCAAGCATGCAAAAGGCACAATGAGGTACCAATTTGGGACGTCTCCCAAATCGCGAGGTACGGGGGACTCCAGAACGTCAGAGGGCGAGCGTGAGCTCAAGAAGGCGCCGAAGCATGAAAGAGTGAGCGCGAACCTGAATGCGCATGCAGTGCAAGAAAGTCATGCTGGGACGCATCTTATTTTAAAGCATGCAGCCGGGTGGCGGAACCCAAGCCGAGTCGCATCTCATTGGGAGTGGGCAGCCGACTGGGGTGAAGCGTGAGCTCAAGCATGCGTGCAGCATGAGTGCTAATCGATCGCAAAAGGTGCCGAAGTGCCAGGGGGCAAGAGTGAGCTCAAACGCGCGTATAGCACAAGCGCAGATCGATCGCGGAAGGTGCCGAAGCGGTGGGGAACAAGTGTGAGCTCGAGCACGCACGTAGCATGAGAAAGCCATGCAGGGGCACATACATTTTAAGCACATAGCCGGGTGGCGGCTCTAGCCGGGGCGTGTCTCAAACTGAGAGGACAGCTGACTAGAGCAAGGCTCAAATAAGTGGGGAGTGAGGCTAAATAGTGGCTGAAGACGGAGAGGGCGCAGGCTCAGCCATGCGAGAAGCGCACGTATAAGCCGAGCCAGAGCGCACCTGAGAACAGAACGAAAACCCCTAAAAGTGTCCCTCAAATGCTAAATCCCTCAGGGGTTACCCCCGTACCCATCAGCCCCAGGACGTTACCAACTAGCCAACAAACTGAGCAAGCAAACGTCCAGCGTGTCAAGGCACGCCTGAGCATGTGCTCACCAGTGGCCGGGTGCACGGTGGAGTGAAACAACCTGGCCACGAACACTACTAGAACTCCTGCTTAAGTAGAGGGAGACTTAAGCCCTCCCCCCACACCAATTACTCGGTAACAGCAATTAGCGAGGCAGCACTGCAAGGGAACAGGTAGGAACAGTAAAAGAGTTTGTTTTGTTAATGGCTTACTCGTAAGTTAAAGTGCTAGAAGAAGTGACAGCAGATGCTTTTTTGCATATGCAATTATGTACATCAATAAACATTTAATTTATTTGTAGTAACCTACATAGGATCTAGCAACTAAATGATTTTTTGTTCCAAAAAATGGAATAAGTTGGGTTGAGCAATGGGTTAGCATTTGTCATTTTTACATCAATCATGCAAATAAACTGAATGGTTTAATGGTTTTACAATAAATTCAGCTTCCAATGGACTTGTCGGAACGTATCCCCATCGTAAATCTAGGACTACCTGTACGACTTAATTCAATTCCAGTAATTATATTCCTACAAAATGTAAACGAGATACTGAAACATTTAAAATACAATACCTTCCCAATGATCTCTCTCTCTCTACTCATAAAAGAACCACTGTTTTTGACAGACAGATCAAGGCGCTTTTGCATGGCCTCCTCCAGGGAGAGGTCAAAATCAAACCTACAGAACAGAGTCAGAAGCACAAACACATCAAGCAAATCCAATCAAAGAAAACAATCCGAGCATAACTTCTGTTGATTAATCAAGATAAGCAGCTTGACATCATATTGCAATTCAAATAGTGTTAAAGTGACTGAAGCAGAGCTTAAAAGTGACGCGATTATAAAGTGTTCATGAGTCCAATCATCAGACATTATGACCGATATTGTTTAGTTCCGATTTGAGTGGAAAATTGTGTAAATCTAATTACGTTAAGTTACATAAATGTGATTTAAGGTTTTATGTTAATTGACAATGCTTAATAATTGAAATAGCTCTGACTTTGATGTGCAGTCTGTTGCTGCATCTAGTTTACCTCTCACTGAAGTCTGGATTGAGGTCTCGCTTTTTGACGCTGGTTTTTCGTTTGGTGCTTTTGTGCTTGTCGGGAAGGAGAACAAACGAGACATAGGAATCCGTGCCGTCCTTGGAGCTGGAGGGCAGTTTTCTGCATCACAAGAGAGGTAAAAATGTAATGCACTTAAACATATAATGTGGTGGAAATCTATCCAGCACACTTTCAGGAAAAATAATTATTCAATGTGAGGCCATTTGTAGATTTATTATATGTATTTAGAGCATTTAGCAGATGTTCTTATCCACAGCCACTTATATCTGAGACAATCTCAATTCCATTCAATTAAATATTTATTTACTCTTAGAGTTTTCATTGATATATTTATACTCCTCTCATTTTTCTTCCCAATTTGAAATGCCCAATTTCACTGTTGATATTCCCTTCCTTGTGCTGATCCCTCCACCGGCAAGAGTATGACAATATTCATTTATGTGTTTTTTAAATTTCATTTATATTACTTCCGTAAACAGGAGAAGAAACAAATAATGCAAATCGCCACCATCCAACCAACCAAATCAAGCAGCAATCTTAACTTAAACGTGAACCATGTCTGTTAATTGAGCAAAATTCGAATTTGAGAGATCCAAATGTACACTAATTGCAAAGTGAAAGTGAATGTGGACCAGAAAAAAACCCTTTAATTTATAATCGGTGATTTTAGCAGTTCAGGTTGGTACGTGTCTTCCAAGCTGGATTTTGTCTTTTGTTGGCAGAAGCTTTTTTTAATTACTGGTGAAGCCACATGAAGTCAGTTTGCTTCAATTGAGCTTTTAAATGTTCAGAGTCCAATCCTTAACCCAACCACTATAGGAAATGTGACTGCCGCTAAAGGGTGGGCTGTGAATGATTATCAACATGCTACTTTGGGATGAATGTGTGTGACTTGGATGAACATCAAACCCTTTCTGAGCAATTCACAGAGAAAAACAGGCAATGGCACAGGATTCACAAAGGCATTCTCACGACTGTATTTAATCATTGACTAAAAGGCCTTGTTGAAGCAACCATTAACGTTACTGGCTTAGATGAATATCAGATGACTGATATGATTTAAGAAGCATGTGAAAAAATCCATATAAATGTCCATAAAACACTTGTTTACAGGTAGAAGTTTACAACGTAGTCTACACTGTGTTGTGGTTGTTTTCCTGTTTTTTCTCATTACTGTACATCAGATTGGGACTGTAACATCACTAATTTACTGATAAACGGTCAAACCCCATTAAACAAATGGGATCGGGTTCAAGTTAGAACCTCTGGAGAATCTCTGGAGCTGTGAGACCACAGCGCTAACCACTTACAACACCATGTTTACTCCAAATATTAGGATGAACTCTATGCTCTCACCACAGTCTTGGTTCTACACTCTTTGTCTATTGTTTCAGTTCCAGTTACATAGAAGCACTTTAAAGTTGTACAATTACAGACTGTAGTCCATCTGCTTTAGATGTCCATAGTCTTCTCTACATCATTGTAGCATACTTCTATTCTTTGCTCACTTTACTCTGTTCTCTAATGGCTAATAGTACCTGTACGGTTTAGGTACTATTTGGGTGGTGGATCATTCTCAGCACCTCAGTAACAATGATGTGCTGGTTGTGTGTTAGTGTGTGTAGTGAATTTTCACACACTGTGTACACACTGTGCACTCCATTATACCCTCCATTATGCTCCACCTTGCAGATGTAACGTCAACCACAGTTTGTGTTAGTCATCCTCTAATCCTTCATCAGTGCGTACAGGATGCTGGTGGTTGGACATTTTAGTAGGTAGATACTAATATTATGTAATGGATGAGGGGGCTATGTCCGGAACATGGCTGCCATGTTGAAAGTCATATTGGTTCAAAGGCAAGTTTTTCCAGTGAAAAGGTGGTCATGTAGCAAATCTAAGAACAGAATTGTCTCGATTTGCAATATCTCTTGTGGTTCAAAAGTTATCAACACAGAAATTTCAAAACATTTGTTCTTCACAGGTAAATAAAGAGGGAATTGGCGATTCGGATGTCCGGACGAACGCAGCTGCCGTATTATAGCCGCAAACTCCAAACAACCCACACCCCAAAAGTCCACCAAATGAAAAAATCTCAACAATGGTTTTGCCAGTCCTTACCAAAAGTCCACGACACGCGACATGTCCTGTGACTTTTGACTCACCCTGTATATCATGCATATTGACACATGTCTAAACAAACCTGCAGGCATGGATAATGATGACCAGTCTGCTTTCCTCAGTAGAATAAGCAACAGTAAGTTTCACCTGACTTCTCCCACTGGCGTGACCTTCTCCGCCTCTAAACAGATAAAAAAAAAATGTTCAACACACAGGGTCCCATTCAATTAACACTACATCTACAAAAAATATGGTTAGAGGAGTGTTTGTATGACACACCCTTGGGCGCTGACTGTCCTGTGACGGAGCTCCTGGTTAGCTGCGACCGATGTCTCTGCACTGGGTATAATACTCTCTGGGTCTTTGATGCCGTCAACTGCATTTTCACACTGTGTCAACTTAGAATGAAGAAACTGAACCAACACAGATAAACAATTTATTAATAATGTATTTATTTATATTTAAAAAATAAAACTAAGTTCCTTACTCATTACATAATAGTGCGTGCATTTGACCTTTACCTTAAGTTCTGCCCTCAACAGTATTCGACTTTCGGGCAAGGCTCCATCCAGACTGAGCCACTGATCCAGCACCAAGGCCTGCTCCTTCAATATGTCTTTCACAGGTAGCACCACTGAACCAATAGGCTGGCTCCAGTTGTGAAAAAGCTACGCACACATATCAGCAGTCTTGAATCATAAGTATAGAATGGCTTGATCAAAGCCTTGCTCATCGCAAGGCTCCTGAATGGCACAACAGAAATCTATGGCCACGAGCTTAAGGGTGAATAACTTGAATTGGCATTCCTGAATCCCATGAAGGACACACTAGCCAATCATGCATGGAGCTGGACAGTACTGCTCTCCCTACTCTATGTAACGTTATATGTTACATCACATGTTACTTGTCTTGGGAAAGAGAACATAAGACTTCAACCTTCTAGACTGGTAGCCATGTCAAATAAACTACAGACTAACTACATAATAAATGGGGAGCATGGCAGTCTGACATGTACAGTACGGTTCAATAGTCTTGGACCAAAATTAGATTTGTTGTTTTAGCAATGGTATAACAATCATTTAACCATTATTTCTCAGTCTCTCTATTAGAATACCACAAGAACATGTATGAAATATGTATGCAGTATTTAAAAAATATATGAAAAAACTGCTTTCATACTCTACAGTGACTACAATTAGTATAAACTGAGAAGTAAATATAATTTGTCATTATACCAGTGCTATAACAACAAATTTAGAGGTGGCCTAAGACTTTTGCATAGTACATCAAGTATTTTAAAGTATAAAATCTAGGTGTACTAAGCTGGTAGGGACATGCGGTAATTAAAGCAAAAGCTGCCTCTTAAATATTTTATCAGAGGTTTGATACTTTTACCAGCCATTATCTTTTGTTACAAGATGCAGGATGAAAGAATTTTCTGTAGGCAATGTAATTTATGATAATAGACATTAAATGATGAATACTGTCTTAATACAGGGCTACTAATAAAACTGCTCTGTAATGTGTATGTTCTCACTTTGACAGTGACTACTTCATCTCTGGGGTCGAGGACTAGAAAGGAGAAGGCTTCATCCCAGCGGGGAGATATAGAACGTCCAACCACCTATCAAAAAAAGATGCAAGAAGCACACAAATGTTAATAACATAATAAAGGAAACCTTAAAAGATATAGAACAGGATATCATGGCATGGAAAAGAACCCTTCAATACACACACAAAGTACAGGGTGTCCAAGGAAATCATTTCGGTGTGTGCCATAATGAATACAAAACAATCCAAGAGAATTATAATCACTATGATAGATAGATAGATAGATAGATAGATAGATAGATAGATAGATAGATAGATAGATACTAAAATGTAAACACTAATTTCAATTTTCGTTAGACCTTTAATTTCTTACATGTGTCCGTTCACAACGTAATGTAGTTTCTCATGAAAATAAATGACATAAATATTACACTGACCAGCTGTTTATTCCACAATGTCCAGAGTTACAAGGCAATTTTTATTTCCGATTATAATTTGATATGTTTGCTAAGATATCGGTTGTTGAAGAAGCAGACGTTTGTTGGATGCTTGTTAACTCTCTGCTCTCACCTCAAAACACATCAGGTTCTTCAGTGAAATTCAGTACACAGTACGACAAATTATGCCATGGCACAGCTTACTACAAGACTTACTTTAGTCCTGCATGCGACCTTTTTGAGTACCAGCTCAGCTCCCACCATAGGTTCATTTCCACTCTTCTTCAGCTATAAGAAACATCACAAGGACCATCACAATTCCATCTGCATATCCAACTAACACATTTTTAAAACTGTACTGTAGTTTGGTTTTTATGAGATTAAATGGACTTACAGGCAGACCATGGGCTCTCTCTAAATAGATAAACAGGATAGCTGCAGCAGGCACTGTTTTATTCCCATACGACTTCTGAGACTGGTAAAGCAAGATCTGAAGGCCAAACAAGAGTGGAAAAAGAATAGATCTATTATAATATATTGACTGCTGCTCAACAACAGTCTCAAAAACTCTTTTTGGAACAAACAATGAGGCCTAAAGGTCTAGTAGAAATGCTTCTTTTTACACATTTAATACAGTGTTGCCCTTTACAAATCATCCCATCTGTAGTGAGCGAGTGAATCTAACTATCATAGACAGACTCCTCAATCACAAGACTAAGATCCATAAAGCATTTATGGGGGCACTTTGAGACAGAGGGTCAAACACACAGTAAGTAATAAGTAATAAGTTATGTCATGCTGGGATAACAGTACAAAGACTTGTGCAAACAGTAGTCCACACCACTGTCATTAAAGCCATACAAGCAAGACAAAACCCAAACAACAATAACAACAAATCAAACTAAACACAAAAATCATACAGTTACCACCATGAGGACCAGTTAGTCAGCCAGTCTGTCAGTAAATTAGTCTGCATTTATAAAGAGAGTTACCTGTTCCATTCTGGTTGGGTCCGATACTCTTGGCAGCCATTCCATAACCACATGAACCTGCCCTGACTTTATCTCATTCAGAGTGTACCACTAAATACACAAACACACACATGAACATATTTGTGGTATTATAAATATACACTGTCCACGATGTTTCATATACACGAATTTATTTATTTCATAGAATTATGAAAAAAAACAGTACAGATATATTAAAGGTATGTTTATAAGTAATAATCAATTAAATGCTTAATTAAATTAAAACATAAACATCTTTATTTCTATGTGTGTACAAAATGAGGTCTCGGTAACTTCTATAATACTTAGCTTTGATACTTTTTTAATAGTTAGGACATTGTATTTTATTTCTATTGTTTGTATTAATGTTTTGGTTTAAAAAAATTCTGTTGTTTTAGTTTCATTTAGTTAGTTATTTTAACCAAACCGTCAACTTCTCTACTTAGGAAATTGAGTTGATACAGAAAACACATAAATGTTGTTTAAATACAATTTTTATATGTTTATATTGTATATATTGTAAATGAAATTGTGCGACAAAACTTTATATGTACAAATAATGTTGAAAGAAAGTATGGTTAGGGTTAGCCTTGATTAAATCTAGGCATCTCACAAATGGCTCAGAAACTGCCAGTTCATTCAATATTCATGAAAGTGCTACAGGTCTTGTCACTGCATCATAAGTGTCTATTGATGACATCTTTAAAATGCAATTACTTGCCTGCAAATTTCTTTTTTAAAAAAACACCAAAAAGAAAAATCTAGTTTATTCTCAGTTGTTGAAAATTCAGAATATCATAAAAAAAAAAAAACATTTTGCCCAATTTTGCAACATATGATTTATGAGATTTATTTCGGAAAAAGGAATTAGAAATAGAAAAGAAATGTAAAAAATGGAATTGAACTGGAATGAATCCCATATCTCTGACTCTTTTTGAGAGTAAAATACCTTACCTGATCCGTAAACTGGGAGCTAATGAGGTCACTCAGGCTCAGCTTAAATCTGCAAATAAGTAGGTGCAGTACATTTAATTATATATTTATCTAACAACAGGGGATTATTAATTAATATTTTACAGAAATGATTAACCGCACCTAAACCACATGTAAAACAGTTACTGCATCCTGTTTAATCCTGTCACATATTATTAGTTCTGCTATGGATACTTATTTCAATGAGTTGTGTTTCATTAGACCTCAAATTGAAAGTTCAAAATGAAATTTTGAATTCTTTCATGTTGAAGATCCCATTGCAGCTCAGCCTCCTCCTACCTGCCGAGAAAGTCGTCCTTATCCATATCTTTGTCGTACAAATCAAATTGCACCTCCTGGCCTGGGAGGGCTGTGAGAATAACCTGCAGATTAAAGAATTATACAACCATAGAAATTCATAATGCTCATTTAAAAGTACTGTAAATGGCCACAAACATTTAATGGTAATATGACAGAATAATCTAAAAAAAAGTGCTCATGGTCTGTCAATGTACCTCGTAAAGTTCATTCCAGACTGGGTTTAGGTTTTCCTTTATGACACGGCTCTTGAAGGTAAGTCCTCCTACCCGAATCTTTACATACGGATCACTTTTGCCCTTGACCATTCCACCCATAAAGCTGTCTTTAGCTACCAGATCCTTGGCTGCCACTAGGTGGATCCGCAGTACACCCTAAATCATAATAAACAGCACTAATAATGAATTCACAATTTAAATGAAACACATGGAATTAAAATGTGCTGAGGGAAAGGAATATTTATGTACATGCATATATTTAGGTACCGGGTAAGGTAATAAGGTAATAAGGTTATACAACATATTTCTACACATTTTAATGCATCAATATAATTTGGAAGCATCAGCATTAGTTGGGCAAACACAAAATAAACTTTTTTGAAAACTTATTCTGAATAACAGAAGCAGATGGCGTTCTTACCTCTACCTACACCCTCCCTTTCATTTTTTTTTGCATTTCGTAATTATACAGTGGTTATAGTTTCCTGTGTGTTATACAGTAGTTTCCCCATAGACAATGGAGAGAATATGCACATACATTTACTCACAAGATGGTCCTAGAGCTAATAGTATATATATATATATATATACACTATTGTTGTATAGTGTATAGTTCTCTTCAATATCTATTTATTAAAAACATTTATTTTATTCAAAATATTTTCTTTCTTTTAATCTCAATATTTAGTTTAAATATATTTAAACTATTACTATAAACTGGATTGGCACCCTGTCTAGGGTTATTCCTGACTTGCACCCTGTCTACATAAACTAGGCTGCCCTAGGAGGATGGGTCCCTTTTTGAGTCTTGGTCCTGCCAAGGTTTCTTCCTTACAACATTTAGGGAGATTTTCCTTGCCACTGTTACCCTATATTTGCTCAGTTATGGCTACATGTGTGTAAATTAGCTTAGAGAAAAGGGTCCTTCATAAAAAAGTGCTATATAATATCTTGTTACTTTGACTTTACTATAATAATGCTGAAGGTGTATATACAGGAACCAGCTATGGATTTTCTCATAAAGAATAATGTTAATGAGGTTCCCATTATCTAAATATTCCTTATCCAAGCCATTCTGGAACAAGTATAGGGTACAGTATAAGAATGTCAGGATTTGAATATATATCTAAAAGAAAGGATATATACTTATCCTAAAGAATGATCAGGACTAGAAATCTAGTTCTATCTGATCTAGTTATTTTTTCAAGCCATAAAACATGTAAAGAAATGTAAAGGAATTACCATAATAATAATAGGCAAATAAAATGGCATACACTAACACTATTTGATCTTTACATGTCTTTATGCACACCGCTTAGAGTACAGTTTGAAAAACTACGTTTGGTGTAACAAAACCAAGCTGTTTTATGGAATGGACTCAACAAGCAAAGAAAAAAATTGCCTGTTTTGTTTGCTTTGTGGTTTGGGCGTTAACTCACCTCACTGGCAAAACTGGCATCGGGGCTGGTATGCTGTGGAAGTGACTCAGTGGTTGTTCTAGATATCATATCTGATGTGAGACCTTCCTCCTCATCACCAGGGGCAGAGGGATTTGGAGATACTGGGGTGATTGGTACAGCCTCTTCATTAAGCCAAAGTACCTAAAACATAGTACATGAAGATTAAGGAAATATAAATTAGGGTAGCATTTGCATAATGTTTTTTGTGTTAATGTTAAATTAATGTTTAATGTTCAATTTAATGTTTTAATGTTTTTGCATGTGCACTGTTTATACCACAGCATTTAACCATTACTTGAATACACTAGCTATTGTTTTATTAGCTTAAATTGAACCAACTTTGTCAACTTATGTACTGTTGTGTAAGGGGAGGTCACATTAAATAATTTGCACTTTAGCTTATAGAATCTTAAGCAAATCATAAACAAACACTGCCGTGTGGAAGTCTGTGATAGAGATGTAAAGTAAATATACCTCGCAGGGGAAGCACATTAAAATGCTTCAACACAACTAATTGAATTTGTTATTTAAAGAGCAAACACTTGACGGAGTATTGTGAGTTTTCGAGGCTCACTGGAGAGAATAAAAAAGGCACCCAGAGCAGCAACAGTCACACTCGCCAACACTCGCCTGTATGAGTGTGACAGTCAGAAGGTTAAGCAAATAACCGAAAAAATAACTGAATTAACTGGGTTAGATGACCAGCCTTTTTTTGTGATCGTCAGTGCTTGGCACTCATGGGTGATCGGTATTGGAATCGGCGGCATAAAACATGATCGGAGCATCCCTAGTATATACCATTGCTAAAAGGCATTGAAAGGGTGCAGCAATCTTACCCTCAATATAATATTCAGATAAATCCGACTCGCAGGGCCTGAGTTGTCCAGCTGAAACCACTGGTCCAGGCTTAGTTCGGTAACGGACATCAGGCGAGACAGAGGCATGGACAGAACCCCCAGAGTCACAGACTTGTCTTCATCTTTTACCTGAAACAGAGATCAGAAAGGCGCAGGGAAGTCTCGAATGAGTGCACTTATGAGCTATAGTTCATTTTACCTCGGAGAACTGGCAATCCACCAAAAATCCCTTAAACTGCATTGTGCAAATAAGGGGTGATTTCTTAAGTCATGGCAAATTCAATCAAACACTCGTCATCGTCTGCTCCATGCCCCATACGGCTGATGCAAAACAGAGTCAAATGCATTCACTCACTCACACACTTTACCACACACATTCCTGCTAAGTTAAAGTCAGGATCGCCAGGGAGCAGAGCCTAACTCCCTTTTGCACTTAAACACGTTCTTAACTTAGACAAAGTCTTATCTAAAAAGGTAAGATAAGCCACTACCCTAAGGGTTAATTACACTAACTACCTGAATGTCAAGCTCTTGTTTGCGAGGGTCTTGTATGAAAAAGGTGAAAGCATCCTCCCACACTGGGTTATTGGTCCCACAAGCAACCTGAAAACATGATGAATAACATGATTTAGGATTGAATCAGAGTAAATGCTAAGAGTATATGCTTATTTCCAGCAAGTAAAGACTGACCTTGCTTTCTTTAATGGTGTCCTGCACAGAAAACTGGACCATAGGACTGGGATTCTTATTGCCTTTCTTCATCTGTATGAAAACACAAGCCATGAATATCTACACAAAGAGCGTACCAGTATGCAAACTCTGCCAATGAAAGCAGATGGAGACTCACAGGTAAATCCTGGGCTCGATCCAGATAGATAGTCAGGATGGCAGCAGAGGGAGGATTCGATGATTTACTGGAGACCGTAATGTTTTGGTTCTTCCCAAGGACCTTCACAGTGGGAAGTCAATATTTAGGTCATATTACAAAAAACAAGGATTTTTTAATGCCAAGTACAAGATATTCTGGTTTAGCAGCACCGTTCATTTCTGACTGGTGCAGGCGTGAGTAAACAGATGACAGAGTGCCAGTACATCACTGGTCACAGCTTTCAACCAGCTTCTCCTTCTTTAGCCATGGCTAATTATGTGTTTGTATAATACTGACCCAACTAGAAGGCAATTCACTGTATTAAAAGGGACTGTGGTGGCCTAGTGGTTATGGTACTGGACTATAGATCAGGAGGTCCATGGTTCAAATCCCACCTCTACCAGAGTTGGGTCCCTGAGCAAGGCTCTTAACCCACAATTGCTTGGACTGTAAGACTGTATTAAGTGTAAGTCTCTCTGAATAAGGGTGTCTGATAAGTGTCATACATGTAAATAATGCCCACAGACTTGCTTAAATTTCTGTTTTATATTTTTAAATAAATATAAGATTGTATAACTCAATTTTGAACCAACAATCTAAGACTAGGATGAGTCTTAAAACCAAACAACAGCAGACTGATGGTTAAAATCTGACCTCACTGAGGCGATCTGCAGAGGACAACAATGAGAGCCACTCCAGTCTGAGATGAACCTTTCCAGATGGGGCATCCTTCAACATGAACCACTAAAACAGCAGGAACAGAAATCAGAAATCATTGTGGAGTGATGAAAGAGATGTCAGATCGACCCACTAGCTATAAAAAGTAGGGCAAAGGTAAGACATGCCTTTGTTAAAGTTCAGTGAGAAAATTGAGATGAACTAAGTGACAAACAGATTAGTGCTATTTCAAGGAGCAACACGTGTGAAAGAATAAAAAAGATCAACCTCATCCACAACTCTAGCTTTCTTTACAACACCCAAGTCCAGCTTAGCCCTGTGAAAAAAGCAACAAAAACAGATGGTTTGGGGAAGAGCAAGGCCAGAGAAAGAGGTGGAGTTTGAGAAAGGAATTTTCAGTCCAAGGCTAAAAATAGACATGAAACTACCTCCCGAGGAAATCATCTTGATCAGGGTCTTTATCAAACACCTCCACTTCAAGTTCCTGGCCTGGGACCTCATGAACGATTACCTAACACAATCAACACAAAACAGCAGAACTGCACATACAGGCCAAAGCACATGATGCAACACAAGCTACCATTATACTTGCAACCACAAAGTTAACATGATGTGTCATTATAACCGCCCTGATATGACGCCCTAAAACAACAGCAACAACAAAGACTAAACAAAGTGTAGTTAGACAGTTGCGATTAGTCTAATCTCAATATGTTTGAAATCAAATTTTTATACTTACTAAAGAGCCTTGGGGTTTGTGATAATCAGAAAAAAGAAAGGTCTTTTTTGTTTTTTCTTCATTGTTTTAGCAATAAATATAATTAAATAAATATAATTTTGGCCATGTGCAATTCTTTCTCAGTTTCTTTATTAGCGTACAACCAAATATTAGCGTATTTAGTGCAACCTCAACTAATACTTTAGCAATATCAGCACCTGGGAGGTTCTTTGGCTTGCCAAGTTATCAGTCTACACTCTGAAGGAGCTTGACGAGGAATGGTAGCAGCCAAGTAAGTACTTTCTCGCAAGGGAACATATATGCTAAAATTCCCAAAGATTGGAATGAAGGTCAGTGGAAAAGAGTATTGTGGAGTAACAAATTCAAGTTTCAAATTTTTGGGTCCTATCATCAACAACGTTATATATTCACTATACCATTGCCAAAACAGCAAATCTGATGGTGGCCCAATACTTTTGCGTAGTACTGTATAACGCTATACAATTTAAAACCCCAATTTTACAATGGGTAACTTTCTACAGAAGCTACGCTTGGTTACTGAGCATCATAAACCACTGAACCCAAGCATGCCTCTTCCTCTCTGTACCTCATACATCTCCCGCCACTGTGGGTTGAGGTTGTTGTCCACGTGATGCGAAGTGAAGGTCTGTGTCCCAACCCTTACCACTGCATACGGGTCTGACTTGCCGGCAATCACACCCTTGATGTAGTTGTCCTTAGAGGCTAGCTTCTCAGCTTCTAGCAAGTGGATCCGCACTATGCCCTGTGAAAAAGAGGGAATTGTTATGGCTGAGGACAAAATGTGATATAGAGGTTTATAACTGAATCACGCTCAGAAATCGCTGCCCACCTTGCACAGTTTTAATTAAACTTATTTAATGAACTACTCATTAAACTATACTCTTTTTATATGTTTTAACTGATCACTACACTGGTTCTGATATTTTTTAGCCATTTTCAGGAATAGTAGTTTTATATGGAATGTGGTAGTGTGTATTACCTAAAATGGTAAAAAAAAAATCATAATAATGACCTTTTGTTCTGTGTGCTGATAATTATTAAATAGTTTTATACATTAATGCATATACTGCCTTAAAGAGTGTGCATTTTCTGGGGTTCTGGAACAGATTCAATGAATTTACATTGTTCTTTATATGAAAAATGTGCTTGGTACTAGATACTAGTATACTAGTACTAGTACCGTATCGAGATAGTACTGTATTTTGATTACCTAATTCAGTAAGCCACTAAGAATATGGGGATTGTGATTCAGATATTAAACTTCCACATTCTTAGTTGCTAGTGCTAAATTGTGGTTGCTCTATTGTCTACATAACGCATTTGATCATAGTCACTGAGCATATTATATATTACACTGGGTTTTAGTTTGGGACACAGCCAAATGGAAGCTCTGGCTTATTTCTCAAACTTTTGCTGTTCTAAAACGTTTAATTGCTGGTCTAACGTAAATAAATATGTATTCTGACAGCACCGGCTTCTATTAAAGTGCTTAGCTGGTGAGGTCAGCTGCCATCAAGAATGCTTCGACCAAGCTTGCCTTTCCTTACCGGGACCGTCGTTACAAACATTTCACTGCATCTGATTCAGTTCAATTTGTCATTTAATGAAATCCCAATTATATGCATTACATAAAGGCTAACAAAACTGCACATTATAATATATTCTAATAAGATCTCATCTATTATAAAATCTCAGTGTTAATAATGACATAACTAAGTTATGCTACAAGCTTTACATGTCAGTTTATCAGTACAGGTATGCGCTGCATACCGCCCGTTCACATATTTCCGGACTGTTCATATGTAAATGCATGGTGTGTGTGTGTGTGTGTGTGTGTGTGTGTGTGTGTGTGTGATATTCCTCTATGTGTATGTACTCTGCAGTTATTAAGTTAAGATTTTTTTGACTTTTTTACACTATGTGGTTGGTATGTCATTACCAACTCACTTGTTTTATAATTTAGTTTATGTATTTTATTACTAATTTAAATGTTATTATTAATTTGTTGTTGATTTATGAACCTAATTTTGCTCTAATTTAATATACTTTTAGTATTTATTGAATTAACATCTAGGCCACCCATGAAGGACGGGTCCCCTGTTGAGTCTTGGTCCTCCCGAGGTTTCTTCCTACCACTTTGGGGAGTTTTTCCTTCCCACTGACGCTCTAGGCTTGCTCAACTTAGGATTGGCCTTTTAAGATAATATAAGATTGTAAAGCTACTTTGAGACAATGCACCATTGTAAAAAGCGCTATGTAAATAAAATTGAATTTAATTGCTTTTTTTTGCCTGAGAAGAAAATGCGTAGCTTTTAATAAATTAGTGTTAAATGCATCTCAAATTTCACCCCTCTTAGTTCCCTGCTCTAATCTGAAATATCTGCGCATGTCTTAACTACAACAGGAAACACATCGCGCTGTCACATAACAGACAGTTTATATGTGTTTATGAGACAGTATTACACGCACAGCACTGCTAAGTACAGTATATATATATATATATATATATATATATATATATATATATATATATATCTGTG
>JAUZST010069143.1:0-15940 GCA_034779995.1 Parotocinclus haroldoi | reverse complement strand
CCCCCCCCCCCCCCCCCCCCCCCCCCCCCCCCCCCCCCCCCCCCACAGCCCCCCGGGGGGGCCCACATGGACATAGGGAGGACATGCAAACACCACACATAAGAGACCCTTTCTGTGAGACGACATTGCTGCCCAATGAGCCACCATGGTGCCCCCATCTGGAGCTGAGAAGCAAGCACGTAGAGAAGCCCTTGTGAGTGAGAACTTTTGACGAGTACTGAGCACTGTTGCACACTTTTAGTTGATCTTGGAGACTTTCGTAATAATATATAGAAGATGCCCTTATAATTAATGTAATAGTGTGATAAGGGTCATGCTCAGGGATTCAACAGTGGCAGCTTGGCAGAGGTCAGACTTGAACCCTGGACCTTCAGGTCCATAGTCCATCACCTTATCCACCGAGGCATTTCAGAATGTGACCCACAAAGTGAAATGTATTGCTGTATTTGTATTGATGTCATGACGTGCACATTCAAAATGAGAGAGAATCTTCTGTAAACATGTGCCTGAGTCGTGTGCTCTGTCTGCTGGACTCCTGAGTGAGACGAGGACTGCTCAGTGCTTGCTGGCGTCTGCTGTAGCCTAGCGGTTAAGGTGCTGGACTCTGGACCTGATGGTCCAGGGTTTAAATCATGCCTCTGCCAAAGCTGCCACAGTCAGGTTTTTAAGCAAGGCCCTATACTCACAATTTCTCTAATTGTAAGACTGTATCGCTCTGGATAAGGGCGTCTGCTAAATGTTGTGAATGCAAATGCTTGCAGCATGGGACTGGGTCATGTTAGGGTGTGACATAATCTGAAGAACACTTTTACATTTACATTTTTGTCACTCAGCAGACGCCCTCATCCAGAGCGACTTACAATTAATACAGTCTTACAAATGTGGATTAAGGGCCTTGCTCAGGGATCCAACTGTGGCAGAGGTGGGATCTGAACCTTTTGGTCCATAATCCAGTACCTTAACACCAAGGCCACGATAGTCCCGCAGCTTTAAAACATATGTCAATGGTAATAAAAGCAGAAATGTAAAAATGTTTAAAAAAATGTTTCTTTTGTGTTGTGGCAAGTGCAAATGCGTTCATTTTAAACAGCAACAACAACCACAACAACAGTGAAAATGTAGGTCATGTGGAAGATGTTGGACAAATGATCTGTAATGACTGTTTAAATGAGGTATGAATGATACTGTATATTATTTTACTACCTAGCATTCAACCCAAAAAAAAACCAAACAAAATCAACAAATTAACCTTTCGTTTTTGGGCTCAGCTTTGGTCAATAATATTTATATCAGGGCATCATAAACAATTGGGTTACTATTTCTGTTATTAGGATGAGCTTTCATTAGGACACCCTGCTCAGACTCACGTTGCGGTACGGTTCTGGGAGGAGAGGCTGTGTGGAGAGCAGTACTCCAGTGTTGATTAAACCTTTCCGTGTCATGAAGTGCAGAACTCTTTGTAGTTCCTGCACACAGCGCACTCGGACCAAACCCCGTACGATGACATGAGGAGCGCACTTCTGCGGCGTCAGAGCCTCCTGCAGAATTGGAAGAAATCGTGTTATGCGTGATTTACATTTCACATTTACAATTAATATTTACATTTACCAGAGCGACTTACAATCCAAGCAATTGTGGGTTAGGACCCATCTGTGGTATTTTGGCAGATGTGAGATTTGAACCCTGGACCTTCTGGTCCATAGTCCAGTAACTTAACCACTAGGCCACCATAGCCCAAACATACATACATGGGACTGTGGTAGCCTAGTGCTCAAGGTACTAGACTCTGGTCCAAGGTTTAAATCCCAGCTCTGCCAAGCTGCCACAGTCGGGTCCTTAAGCAAGGCCCTTAACCCAACATTGCTTGAATTGTAAGACTGTATGAGTTGTAAGTCTCTCTGGATAAGAGAGTCTGCTAAATGCTCTAAATGTAAATGATTACACAATAACACCAGTAAGAACGCTATGCTATTAATGTGAGTGACAACAGAAGACATGCAATAATGTTAAAAAGATAGAGATGCTGAAAGTCTTAAACCTTTTCAAATTTCTGCATTTATATGACCTAAAGCATTATCATCACAATAATTAAATAAAGTCAAGTCAAAATTATTTATATAGCGCTTTTTACAATGGAGCAGTGTCTCAAATCATCTTTACAATCTTACATTATCTTAAAATAACCAATCCCAACTTGAGCAAGCCTAGGGTAACAGTGGCAAGGGGAAAAAAAAGAAAGCTTGGGAGGACCAAGGCTCAAAAAAGGGGCCCATCCCCCTTGGGTGGCCTAGATATTTATTGAATAATTATGTTGTAGTAATAGTTAAATTAAGTAAATAATATAATTTAAATCAATAATACCCAGTATATGTATATAATAATAATAAATTAGTAATAATGTCATGCTTTGTATAGTAGAAGCGGAGGCAAACGCGGTATGCAGTGCAGGCAGGAGTTTATTGTCAACAGCAGGCAATAATGAGGCAAAAAGGTCCCAGGCATGGCACATGAAAACACAAGGTCCAGGACCAAAAACGGAGCGAGGACGGGACATAACGAAGAAAGGCAAAACACAGAAAGAAACCGAAAAGAACTAAAATACAAAACAAACATAAAACAGGGGTTCAGACACGGGGCGCTGACCGCCAGCAGCAACCACGTGACTTTGCAAATACCAAAGGCAAAAAGGGTGTATAAATAGGGAGCAAATAATGAGTACCAGGTGAAGACAATAAACATAAATAGAGTGAGCGTGATAGGCGCGGCCAAGTTAGCTGGCACCGTCCGTGGGCGTGACAAATAGAATGTAAAATAAATAACAAAATAGATTTTGAAATGAGTCTTCTGACAATAATACTTGCTCATTCATTTCTTGAGGAAAATGATCCTATATGATATACGTATGAATGTCAAATGTATAATTTCTCCTTGATTCTAGAGATTTCCTAATCTCCACTCAAAAAATCTTCCTCTAGGATTAAGGGCTCATTTAATGGTGAAAATGGCCGTTTTGGGATGACAATCAGGTGTGGGTGGGTCCATACAGGGACCAATCAATGTATCACCTTCACAAAATGTTATCCCCTAATGAAATATACTGTTAAAAAAATAAAGGGAACAAGGGAACACGGAGTTACATTGTATTGTTCCCTTTATTTTTTGAGCAATATATATATATATATAAACACAGACAGAGATACAGACAGATGGGCAGACAAACAGACAAGGATTACTGCAGCTAATTAAAGCTACACCTATCCCTAACCTCAGTGATGTAGGTGCAGGTACAGACGAGATGATATGTGGAACAATCTACTTGTGCTGTGTCACTCTGATAAACGCAATTTAAAATAATGTTTATAATCATCATTCATGATTTAAGATTTCATATAATGAGTTGCCATAATAAAAGAAACCATATGTGATAGCAGGAATCCAGATAGTGAGAGTTTGCTACCGTGATGCAGTCGCACGTAACACACAAGCAATTTCTCCATTCCAAATGATGAACTTGTACACAAAGGACAATTAAGCTTCCTCAATGATGTAAGCATGATTGTTAGTTGTGAATCTTCCCACAGCGAGCAGTGCAGCATTTCACTCTACTGGTCTTGTTCCAGCCTGTGCCCTGCAGGGAGCTCGCCTCCGGAAACTCACACATCTGCACTTTCCACTCAGGTTAATAGCTCCTTTTGCATGGGTTTGACCCTTGGGTATAGAGTGATGGGGAATTATAGCCCCCACCGTCAGAAACCTGTAGAATCGTAGTCTCAAAGCTTGTCTGCAGTGACGTATGACTGGAAACGTGTGACTGTCATAAGGGCAGAAAACCTACTGCCATGCTTTACAATAGAAGACCAACCATGCAGTGGTTAGATAAGACTATGGATAAAGAGCATTTAGGAAGAACACCCAAATTATTTGGACAGAAAATGGCTAGCTGGTGATGTACTGATGTCACTAAAGTCCAAAAATGTAAGTCAAATATATAATTATATACATATTTATATAATATTTTAGTCAAAAATGTAAGTCAAATATATAATGATATACATATTTATATAATATTTTATTTATAAAATATTTAATATAGCTCTGAAGAGTTTCCATGCCAAAGCCAAGGCTGTGCCTGAAAGATTCCTGCCCTATCATTAGTATCCCTACTGCCTCAGTAGTAATGCGCTATGTAGAGAGACACCATTTAGCTGACTAAGTACTACTCAAAACACAACTGAACTTCAAAGCTCCTCATGATGATGTGTCAGTAGTGGTTTCATACATAAGCTGCTGAGTGGCTGAGCTGTATTGAAAGCTCCATACAGACATGAACTGAATTAAGATTAGGAAAGAGCTGTTAATGTGAATTGGTTCTATGAGACTGACTGACTGAGCTGAATATGGTCGATTCCAGCCACCAGCTTTTATATATATATATATATATATATATATATATATATATGAATTTTGCATATTCCAAAAACCACGTAAATAAATAATGAAATAAATATCTGCCCTTTCATGTAAATAAATGAGGTCAACATTTCTGTTCATAGAATCAAAATTGTGAGGATCAAACACATAAATGAAATGACGTAGAACACAAATTCAGCTTTGCAGTGGAAAAAAGAACTAATTAGCATCTGCAAAAGAGTCAAAATGCGGAATTACTTCTTGTAAATAACAGCACTGAACATAGAACACAAGGAAATAATACCAACAAGGGACAGTGCAAACGAGCTTATCACACATACGGACTGCTCAGGCTATCAAACCCAGCCTATCACACTCTCCTCATCACCGTCCTTCTGATCACACACACCTGTTGCTTATCAGTTCTCTCCTGCACCTTAGTTCTCTGCTAAGTCTTGTGGCTCTCACTTTGTTTCTAAGTGCTTTATACTGTTGTGGATTATCGTCGACTTACAGTGCTTCCGGTTTCGTCTCGCCCTTATCGGGTTACATCTGCCCATCACTTATTGCCTTTTTGTGTATGACCTTGGACTGTTTGTTGACGCTGATCCTGCCTGTCGATTACTCCAATAAACGCCAGTTTTGTCTCGGTATGCTGTGTCTACTTGCGCCATTTACCCGCTCGCTTTACAGAGCTCAGTTAGTGATGCTAAGTTCTTGTGTGAGAACAGAAGCTGGTCTACATGTTTAGATGCAAGTGTGCTCGATTATCGATTATTGACATTTGTTAAACGATTCAGAACTGTTAACGTCCGAATTGCGATGCATCTAAAAATATATAACCCCTAGCATATATATATATAAATATATATATATATATATATATATATATAGAGTCAACGTTATAATATTCTTAATTATATGTGATCATTTTTTTAAAATATGCAGTATACTCTGACAGTAGAATAAGCCACGCACCTATGTAAAAGCCTATATACAAATAAATAAACAAAACAAAAAAACTCATGAATAAGATATATCATGAAACCACCGGAACCTTAAAAAATGAATGTGAAGTTGCTTTGTACCTTGCAGTCTTTGTGCCATACTGCCAGAATGAGGTTGCGCAGTGCGAGGTACATCGTGGGGTCCCTGGAGAATTCTGGGAATTCGTAGAGCTCGTCCAGTTCCATCATGTCAGGCCGTACACACAGAGCTTTGCCACACTCGTTTGGCTGGTAAAAGGGCTGGAAGTATGGGCACAAACCAGGGACTGACCCAAAAAAAACAAACCACACAGATCGTCAGGGCTATGCAGCTTTTCATCAAGCATCATTTAATATTAAGTCCACTGGCTTGGATTTACTACAGCTAGACATTATTATTATTATTATTTAATGAAGCCAGAATGATGACTAACTCTGAGGCTGAATGTTACGGCGTCGCTCTGGTCGTAAATCACAGTAAGAACCGGATGGGCTCATGCCTACACAGTCAGGGTAATAGGCAGTGAGAAACGGGTTTGCGGGACTCTCCTTTAACAGCGGCGGCAAAATCAGCATGGACGACCAGAAACTGTCAGCCACTCCTGCCACTCTCTGTGAAAAACAGAAAACAAAGATCAGAATGACATGTTTTAAATATTTTAAAGCTATGTTAGAATACTAAATAAACAAAAGTAAATACAGTATGGTCAGAAGCAAACATGACCTGAATATATTCAAGATGAGTCTATTCGGTAAAAATAACTGACTCACCAGGTCTTCGGGCTGGGAACACTGATCTGGTTCTTCACTCTATATTAAAATAAATAACACATCACACATTCAATCCAAAGAAAATCATTAATAACGAAATAACTGTGTGGCATCAATCAGTTTCGTACTTTAATGTTGTTGTTGTGCTTCATTCCACAGCGGTACATTGCAGCCAGAGAAACTGTTAGCTGAATATCTTTAGTGAGCTGTCTCCATTTGCCACACTCTGGCTTTGTACACTGCACCTGAGGAGAGAGATCACAAAAATGAGGAGACAAAAAGGTACTGTGAGAAAATAAAAAATGAGAATAAAGAGGGAGGGTAATAACGGAAAAATATTGGAAATGTGTCTTCGGAAAACATGATGAGAAAAATGAAGTCTGAGACTCTAGGAAAACGGCATTGGAACCGAGAGGGTAAATGAGAGACTCTGGAAACATGGGAGGAAAAGAGACTGGAAACATGAGAGGTAAAGAGAGAGACAGGAAACATGAGGGAGGAAGAGTAAGGCTTGATACATGAGGGGAAAAGAGAGAGACTGGAAACATGAGGGGAAAAGAGAGAGACTGGAAACATGAGGGGAAAAGAGAGAGACAGGAAACATGAGGCGGAGAGAGAGAGACTGGAAACATAAGGGAAAAAGAGAGACTGGATATATGACTGGAAACGAGAAATACTGGACAGACAAGGGGAAAAGAGAAGGACTGGAAACATGAGGGGGAAAAAAGAGAGACTGAACGCGAATGAGTAAAGCGAGAGTCCCTAGAAACATGAAGGGAAAAAAGTCAATATATCAGAGGAAAAGAGAGACTCTTGTAACATAAGGGGAAAGAAAGAGAGCCTGGAAACGTGAGGAGTTAAAGAGAGAGACTGGAAAAATAAAGGGAAAATAGAGAGTGGTGAAACGTGTTAAATTAGAGACCCCGGAAACTTGAGGTAAACATGGGGCAAAGAGAAGCTGAAAAGTCAAAAGGTATAGGGGATGCAAAAGGGATGAATAGAAATAGATCAGATAGATCGGATTAGTAGAAATAGATCAGAAACGTTCGGCAGGGTAGAAACCAGAAACGTGATGGGCAGGGGACAGAGCCCGCTGTGGAGGGAGAGTGTAACCTTAGTGTGGAGCATTTGGGGACCAGCATTAGCACATGATCGATCAGGGGCCATGTCTCACCCAGTAAGGGAGCTGCTGGTCAGCCATGAAGGCTTTCAGACTTGGTTCACTCTTGCCATTCCCCGTCCACAGCTTCTTCCAGGATATATACTTCTCATAACCGTCCTTATGACTTACACACAAACACAACACACACAACCATATTACAGAATATACTTTTTGCACAAGTTACTTGTGTTCGTAGGACTTTCGGCTGCTTGTCTGTAACAAGCTGTAAATGGTGTTCGTAAGTGTATGTTCCTGCCCTAGTGTAAGTGGTACTCCTTTGTTTGTCTCTCCACTACTTGTGCATTCCGTGTCGTTTTTAAAACTGTCTATCAATGCATTTTTGGCTTTGGTCAAACAATAGGATCAGGTCCATCGTACCAACCTGTTATGGTTTTCCACAAAACTGGGCCTTAACAGTGTATTATTGTACTTTATATAATTTTTGTGAATGTCCATAAATTAAAAATGTGATGACATTAGGGATGATGTGTAGATGATAGTGTTCCAATAGTATTAACAGTATAATCTCTACATCATTTATGCAGTTTTTATGCAGTTGTTGTTTTCTTGTGAAAATACCATTTATATTTACATAACAAACAGCCCTCACAACAAGAAGGTCCCCGGTTCAATCCCAGGGTGGCGCGGCCTAGGTCCTTTCTGTATGGAGTCTGCATGTACTCCCCGTGTCTGTGTGGGTTTACTCCGGGTACTCCGGTTTCCGCGACCCCGTGTGGATTAAGCGGAAGATAATGGATGAATGGATATTTCCATAACAGCAACATATGAAGACTAAGCTAGTTCAGTCCAGTCAACATCTACAAGGCTCACAAAAATTAGGGGATATTCCATTATGTATATTTCCCTACATTTGTGAGCAGTATTTTACCTTAATGAAGTTGTTAAACTGAGCCTATCTTTATAATGAAACAAGAAAACTATGGGTGAGAAATTCTGTACCATACATGGATTCAGCATTCAATAATGCGGTTGTTTTTTTGTTGTTTTGTTTTTTTTTCATTTTGCTTAACCAGTGTCGAAATTCAGGGCTTCGTCACTTAAAAGAATGTAAACTAGCCCACTTTGGGAATACCATTGAATATTATATGCACACAATATGAAAAGCCTCTTAAATAATCAATGCTTGTTTTTTGGAGGGTTAATTTGGGTCTAAAATCCTTTTGTTGTGAGTGTGTGTGCCTGTTTTGTGGTTGTGACTTGGTTATTAGTACCCCTGAAATGGCCTGAGTCAAGTCTAGCGGACTTTATTTCTATCAAACTTTTTACAACGCAGCAATAGAAAGGGTAACAGCACACACATGGCAAATTTAAAATGCACGGGCATTAGGGATGCTGGGTAAAATCTAGCTTTCCACTCGTAAGCAGAATCTCGGTCTCATATATGTGTGGTTTGTAGGCAGTTTTCTTGTGAAAATACCCTGTACATTTACATTATTCAGAGTATCTTTAAAAGAATAGAAACAATAGGGAATCCTAGGGAAAACCACTAAATATTGTATACACAAGTAATATGAAAAGCCTCTTAAGTAATCGATGACGGTACATTTTTTGGAGGGTGGCATTGGGTCAAAAGTGTTTTGCTTCATTTTGTGAGTGTTTGGCTCTGCTTTGTGATAGCAGTTTGGAGTCGGATGCTTCTGAGACTGAAATGGCTTGCGTCAAGTCAAGTCACATCTATTTGTATTTTGGCAATACAGTCTCAAATCAGCTTTGGAGCATCTTTGAATTTATAAGGCCAATCTCAACTTAAGCAAGATTCGGGTGACAGTGGCAACATTATAAGGAAAAAACCAAGGCTCAAAAAAAAGACCCCATCTCCTTTTGTGGCTTAGATGTTAAACGTGAAAAATGAATACTATGAGGAAAATAGTACGCAGCATTGAGCAGCATGTCCATCACTCACCTTCTGTAGTAATGGTCAAAGCACTCGTTGCAGAAGTGCTCCCCACAGGACAGGTGGTACCATCTCGACGTGTAACCGTTTTTTGCACACCTTCAGGGGAGAAAATGTATCCACACTAAGGCACTTTAGCTATAATTTTAGCACCACAGATTAAATCTGCATAGTGAGGAAATCTAAAGTACCTTTCTGACGCACTGGCGAAACACACAGGGTACGTAGCAGGACAGCCGGCCTTCTCGCACTTCCTGAACTTCTTCTCCACAGGTTCCTGCTCTTCCTCAGTTTCTGCTGCTTTTTTCTTGGGCTAGAATTTAAGGACAGGCGCAAACAATCATCAAACCGTGTGTGTTCTCAATTGCACATGGGACATGTTAGACTAGATGATTGATTGATTCATTCATTCATTCACTTCCTTATCTGATTGATCCTGGTTATAAAACATCATCTAAACTTGTTATTAAGTAACGACCTCTTTAAGGGGAAGAGCTGTGAACATATAGGACCACAATTGGACTCCCCTTGTATTTTAAACAATAGGAAGGTTCAGATTAACATTTAGTTTTGTGGAAGAGAGCAGAATCCTTCTGATAACACAAATGGTTAAAATAGCATTATGCTCTATTTGGTTGAACCTAATGGTACTGTGGTTACTATGCAAACGCGTTTTGCACAACAGGAAGCAGAGCTGAAATGGCAAAATAAAAAGAATCAAATAGGACAAAAATAGTAGGAAAAGAGAAGGATGGAACAAGTATTTAGGGAATAGAGAGATTTTGCTACTACATATCCAGTGGATTTATAGTACTGTACAAAGGTGTTAGTCCACTACAGATTAAAAATACCATTATTTTATAGTAAAATTATAATCGTCATATATAATTATTTATCAGCCGGTTTATTAAGATACAATCAGAAAACATTTGGAGCTTGTATGCAGTATTGGACAAAAACACCCCCTTTAGAAAACAGTGACAATTATTTAGTGCGATCCTTATGCTTATACCCTTAGAGCATTTACATTTTACATTTTACATTTACATTTGGTAGCTTTATCGGGAAGCCAAGTCTTTTCAGAAGGGTAAACTTTTACTGGAGAGAAAAGGGTGAATGGCGAAGATATTCTAATGCTCGCAAATAGTCGAGAAATGTTTGGGCCCAATCGTGCAGAGCATGTTCTATCATTATACCACTGCTAAAACAACAAATCTAATGGTGGCCTAAGACTTTTGCATTTAGTATTTTGGCAGAGTGACTTATAAAACTGCAAGTGTTTAAACAATCGATAGGTAATCACATTTGTATATTTGTTTGCACACCAGACAACAGTTAGATTTGATGGATGACTGGGTGGATAACTGAACCAAAAGGGGATAGACAAACTGATTGAGAGATAGCTGATACCACTTTCTGTTTCATTAACCCCCTATATTGGAGATAATAAAGAGCAGGCATATAAAAATATAAATATAAATATAAATATTCATTCCTCTACCTATACCCTCCACTTTTACTAGACAGAGTTTTAAATATGAAAGAACTAGGGATTTCCCAAAGGACATAATGCACATTGTTCTGTGCTATAAAATTACCGGATAGGTAATGTAATTTGAAATATGTATACGTTTTTAGGCTTTCGACTCATGGAAGCATCCCAGTGATTTGCACATCTGTACAGACAGGTCTTAATATTGACATTACAGCAGCATAAAAAGACTGTGTAACCATGGCAACGTCCAGTGAATGTCCATTTCGCTTAAAATCCGCATTTACGCTCTGTGAAACCTAAGGAAGATGGGTCCCTTTTTGAGTCTTGGACCTCCCAAGGTTTCTTCCTACAAACATTTAGGGAGTTTTCCCTTGCCACTGTCTCCCTAGGCTTGTTAAATTTGGGACTGGCCTTATAAGATGCTTTGAGACAATGGTCCATAGCAAGAAACACTATTGAAATAAACTGGACTTGACATGAAACAGGACGTTAACGAACGTGTGCTAAAATGGATGTTGACTGGACTTCAGTTCAATTCAATTCAATTTTATTTATATAGCGCTTTTTACAATGTAGCATTGTCTCAAAGCAGCTTTACAGTAATACATTATCTAAAAGGCCAATCCCAAGTTGAGCAAGCCTAGGGCGACAGTGGAAAGGAAAAACTCCCTAAAATGGTAGGAAGAAACCTTGGGAGGAACCAAGACTTGACCATAGTCACACAGTCTTTGTATGTGAACATCAGCTCCAGTTACATGAGCTATTCCTGGGCTACGTGCACTAGCAAGCATGTCTACTAAGACTAAGACGAAGCACTTCTATAAGTCACTTTGGATAAGAGTGCCTTCTAAAAGCTGCAAACGCTATTGCAGCACCAGGTTATGATCTTATGACCAACCTCGCCACCCTCAGATACACCAAGCATCCGGATTTGAAACTAGGTTTTCCAATGAGCAGCTATTAGTATGCTGCTCCACCTGAGTGTCTGGATTTTGGTTTGGACAGCCATTTAAGTAGATCTGAGCGAACAGCAGGAAAGAAGAAAGTGTAGCCAGATGAATATGTGAAACAAAAAGCTGCACAGTTTCTAAACACCGTACATTCGTGCTTGCTGCAGGGGTGCCGCTGCTTCGTTTGCCCCTGCCATTAGGGGCTTGTCTTAATGCTCGCACTGAGGTACTCTCTCCTCCCACTGATAAAGATGATGATGCTGCTGGTGATGAAGGGTCCACCGCGGCTCTCTTCTTCCCTCGGGAACGACCACAGGACACCGTTCCTCCATAATCTGGAATGAGGACAGAACACATTACTCTCTATCAGGACCAGTTCAGATAGAAAGGAGCCTTTTCTCCATTTAGACACTACTACACATTCACCCGGGACACCGATGTGTTAAAGCAGGGCAACTGTATATAAACTGTGCACTGAATCACACAGACCTATTCATTACATTATTTTATATAGATAAAATTGATGCGCGGCCTCACGCATACTAGCGTTCTAAACAGTAGGGTTAAACCGGATATGCATATTATAGAGCATGCATACTACCTATTATAATAATGTAGTATGAAAGAACGTATACAAGCAGGTTTGAGTAATCCACACAAAAACAGCTCCCACAGACCTGCGTCCGCCTGCATAACGGGGACCGGGTTTATCCTTTTAAACGCACAGGTATGACTGGCTGGACCACAGAAACAAAACAAAACAAAAAAAAAACAATTATTATCGAAACAGTTTATTTGTATTTTCTCTGTGAATTTGGGAACATGAAGAAAACCGAATCCAACATCCAGCCGTTTACTACGCTTCCGTTTGAGTACGAGCAGCTAACTGTCAAAATAAAAGTCCGCCGTGTTTCAATAGGTTGACAAATCTACCACATTACTTTATTGGGTGCCTCCTTATTTCTCAAATTATTATTCATTTCCTGGGCACCACTTACATGCACTGTGTAATTCTACAATTTCAGACTGTAGTCCACTTGTTTCTCTATATAATTTGATAGTCCACCTTTACTCTGTTCTCTAATGGCCAGGACACCTACAGAAGTGTTAGTATTTGGGTGGTGGATCATTATCAGCACTGTGATATGGTGGTGGTGTGTTTGTGCATTATGCTGGTACAAGTGGGACAAGAAAATGGTTACAATGGTATGAATATTTACTGTAGTACCATATGTAGTACCACTATGTAGTAAAACCATGGCAGATTCAAAGTATATATACTGCTCAAAAAAACAAAGGGAACACATTACACTTACACAACAGAGAGTTACAGGAACACTTGGAGTTGCACTTGCACTTACATTGTGTTGTTTAAGTGTTCCCTTTATTTTTTTGAGCAGTGTACATAGTTTTCCCGGGATACCTTAGTGGTCTACCTATGAATGATAAAAATAATAACTATGTAGTTTAGAGGAACTATGAATATTGTAGAGTTAACCAAAAATCTACTCTGAACTGGTATGATATGTTACGGTAGCTACGTGTTCTACTATGAATCTGAACTTTGGAACTTTTGTAAAACCATGGCAGAGTCATCATAGTAATCATTCAAAACGATGTTTATTTTAATAAGGCCAGAAACAACAGTGCTGCTGGAGTTTTCAAACACCCCAGTTTCACTGCTGGGCTAAAATTAGACCACCTACCAAAAACCAGTAGCATCCTGATGCTGATGTTGGTGAAGGATTAGTGGATGACTTACAGAAACTGTGCAACAACTGGTGAATCACTGTCACTGTCACTGACTTTACATCTACGAGGTGAAGCAATATGGAAGACTTGTATTATAGAGTGACAGTGATTAAACAGTGTTTAAAAATTCCAGTATCACTGCTGTCTGGTGTAATAAAGACGAAATAGCAATAGATGTATTACTGAATTGTATCTATGTGTGAATGTATCATGACTGATGATACAGCTGTGCTATTTTAAATGCTGCTAAACACCCCCAATATATACAGTTTCTAGGTTGCTTGTAGCCCCAGGCACACAGCTTTGCGTGGATTCAATTTTATTTGTAAAGCTCTTTTTACATTAGACATTGTCACAAAGCAGCTTTACATTGACACATGAAACAATTGTCACAAATTGGATTCTATTGTCCCCCTGTAGGACAAAGCTCTGTCTCCTGCTGTAACTTTCATTATTCTGGGAACTTATAAGCAACCCGTTGCCAAGATGGATCCTAATACAGTTGAATCCAGTAAATTGGACCATCGGTTAATTGGACCAGCCGCTTATTCGGACCAAATCCTAATCCAAAATTCAATTTAATCGGACCAAAGAACATGTGAAGCGAATAAGAAAAAGAAGCCACAAGTCACCACTTAGCCACTGCAAAGCGGATAAGTGAGATATGGGAGGATTTTTGGGATCCCCGGGAGAATTTATGTTTTTATTTATGTTTTTATTTTAAAGTTCGTAAGCAATATTAGTTCTTGTTTTTACGTTCCCTATACGTGTAAATCACACAATATAGGTCTAATAAACATTTATTATGTTACATAAATGATAGCACGTCCCGTCTTGTAACATACGGCATGTTTTTTAATTGGACCAGCCAGTTATTAGGACCAAAACACATCCCGATGTGGTCCCATTAACCAGATTTGACTGTATAGTAACAGCTCAGTCAGATATTGTGGATATTGTGTCATGGGAAATGCAGTTTTTGTAGTATATTTGCATGGGTAGTCCTTTAGGTCTACTTTCTGAGGGTCTGATGACACCTCTGGGATATAGACTTGTCATACTGCTGGGCATCCAAGTGCATTCTTATAATTCTGAAGTGGAATACTGTTTCATAACCATTTCTACTTAAAAAAATTAACCTTACTAAACTAAAATGCTTGTTAATTGAGAGTGAGACCAAAATACATTGAGGTCATTCTTTCAGTAGAAGCTGCATGCTATTATGCACCGACAGGGTGAGTCAAAAGTCACAGGGAAAACAAAAGGGAAAATTACATATATGAATGCCCCATGGTAACCAAGGGAAATTGGATCAATGTTTTTTTTTCTGTTGGGAAGGTTATTATGTAGCATGTCAAAGAAGACCAGAATTGTTTCGGAAATCGATTGCGGCAATCAGATTTGCAATATCTCTTTTTTTATCTCAAGTGTTATCAACACAGAAATTTCACCACAGGTAACTGAAGATGGAATTGACGAATTGATTGATTATTTACTTAGTTTAGCTATTAATACAAATGTAATGATTTCAATTTGATTTAAGCAAAATGAGTCTTGGTCCTTCTAAGGTTCTTTCCTTAAAACATTCAGTGAGTTTTCCTTTCCACTGTCAAGATAGGTTTGCTCAATTTGGGATTGGTCTTTTAAGATCATATATTGGTATACAGCTTTGAGACAATGCTCCATTGTAAGAAAAAATATAAATAAAAAGCTTTTTAAATAAATATGACTTGACGATTCTGATTTCTGGGGAATGCAGCTGCCGTATCATGGCCACAGACAAAAGCGACACCCAGGAAGAGCAAATCCCGCTACCAACACAGAAATCTCAACAATGGTTTTGGCAGCAACAACACAACGTGTCCTGTGGCTCGTGACTCACTCTGCAGAAAGCCGCGTTTCAAAATCTGACCCTCTTGGCACTCCATATGCGGTACTGTTGCCATGGGGATGGCTGTGCGTCTCTGTAGCAGGGCGGGTTTCCATGTACGAGGTGTACACAGAGAGCATAACTTTAGTTTAGTGAGTTTATACGGAGAAATAAACTGCTGCTGCTGCACGTCACCTCGCACCTCGCACCTTTACCTGTTTACCGCTTCTTAGTCTCTGAATAATGTTATGAAGGCTGGTTCATGTGGCTGATGAAAAAGCTGCTGGTGTTTGCGGAATGATTTCTACAGCGACGCGGATGACCACAACTCACAGATTAGGCGGATCCAGATCACAGAGGCGCGCTGCAAGAGGTCCTGTTATTAAACAACACGTACAGACCGAGAGCACACCTGATCATCCTCAGGTCAGTCCGACTGTCTAATAATCTGTTAATTCATCTATCTATCTATCTATCTATCTATCTATCTATCTATCTATCTGTCGATCCATCCATAAACTACACCCGAGGTCCTCAGGTCAGTCCGACTATCTGTCTAATAATCAATCAATCAATCAATCAATAAATCAATCAATACATCCATATATATATATATATATATATATATA
>JAUZST010069132.1:0-22076 GCA_034779995.1 Parotocinclus haroldoi | reverse complement strand
TATATATATATATATATATATGATGTTTAGACTTTTTGGGGGAATTCTTTGTCCAGCAGTGGCTCATGTATGCGGTGATATAGTTTTGAAATCCTGCTGCTAGCATCTTTGCAGATACAATATGAAAGATTTCTGGACAAATTCCTGTCTTTCGCTTGCAGTAAGGGAAGCAAACAAAGAAATGAATTCGATTTGAATGAAATGCACCAATCTCTCAGCCCTGACCGGGTATTTCAGAATCCCCAGTGCTGAGGAAACCGAGGGTCCCGACGCGGTAGTTCACAGTCACCACGATGACGTCTCCCCTATTAGCCATCTCAGCGCCGTCATACAGGTAGTTGTCCGCTAGGTTAGCACCCTGAGAGCTACCGAAAACGAAACCCCCACCGTACAGGAAGATCATGACAGGGAGGCCGGTCGAGACTGCAGAGGAACACAGAACTTGTTAACGTAACCGTGGCTGACCTTTCTGAAACTGGAATATGAACAGTTTGGCCAACTGATTTTGTACCTGATTCTCCCTGAGGGACCCAAATGTTGAGGAACAGGCAATCCTCGCTGCCCATGGTCCCAGCCCCCACCATATTCATTTGCATACACCTTTCGCCAAACTCTTTGGTTTCCAGAACCCCTTCAAAAAAAAAAAATTCCTTAGTCCTTAGAGTTCATTCCTGGTGGGAACGGCGTGCGTATTGAACTGTTAATAGATAACTGCCAGATGATTGGAAAGAGCACACAAACTGTTGTCACACTCACCACTCCAACCTGCATGAGGAACTGGCTTCTGGAACCGGCCTGGAGGTGCGGCAAACGGAATGCCCTTAAAGACGTCCATGTAACGGTCACCTGCTGGAAGGTTTGTCCCCTCAACCATACCTCCCTCCGTGGAGACTACACCCAACTACAACACACACCGTTTAACAAATTAAAGGGCACAAGAGCGGCAGCTTGTCAGTGCCAGGACCTTAACTGCTGTGCCACTACTGTGCCGTATTTCATACAAACTGTAGGTCCATAAGGGGGCACGCATTCCAAATTACAAAGTCCTTTTTAGTCACCTATTGACGACGCTGGCCAGTTTGGTTCGAGTTATTTATCTTTTAGCAAGTCGCACATGCAAATTTTTGCTTCCAGCCCCTTCCTAGTGGTCAAAAGACATGCTGGTTCCAGTTCAGTTACAAGTTCTGATGTTTTAAAATGTCTTCTTGTAAAATGGTTTAATAAAACACGATAGTAATATATTCAACACAATCATATAAACTGTTTGAGGCTATAGGGAAACCTTCATATTTATCTAATCAGCCTGTCAGTGGCTCGAAATGGGATCTCAGTGATTGGGATTGGGGAGACACACGACAGTCCAGACGATCTGCTGATCAGCAGTATTACGAATGCTGTGTTGTTGAGAGAGCTGACAGAAAGCCCATGATTATTCCAATAAATACTTAGAACAACTGTGGTCAAACCTTGAGACAGATAGAACCATAACATCAGTCCACGTCTGTCATCCAAGAGCAGAAAGCTGAGACAATGGCTCAGCAAACCTGGAAAACACAGCCTGATCTGATTTCTTAATATCTGTTGAAGCACACATGGCAAGCTAGGAATTTTAACCAGAACCACGGAGGTTATGTCACAACTATGTCATGCGCTCGAGAATTTAGCATAATGAGCTTAACCAATGTATGTCTTCGGACCCACCAGAGGACCCCGAGTAAACCCATGCTGCACTGTGGTGTGGAGAATATTTCCTGGGAACGTTTTACTTTTTAATAGCCTTGAATTCGATTCGTCACTCTTGAATCAAGAAATAGGCATGAATAGAAAAACTCAATCGTATTGTTCAGTATTTGTTAAGCAGTCTTGGCTTGGCAGCCGCCGCGGGCGTCGCATTGGTTGCTCGTTTTAGTCTGATTTTAAGATTGTGCTGTGATATAATGTGAACAAGTTGATATAATTGCCTATCTCTCTCCTAATCTGTCGATATATATGGACTTTGAAGCCAAATTAAAAAATGCATGTTGGTGGACTCCGTATCATTAACCTCTTATATATGCACAAATTGTACAATGAAAACATATGGACTCACCGAAGCTGCATTTGCAGCGCTCAGGAAAAGACCAAGTGCAGCACAAAGCCCCAGCACTGTCATGATTCACCCCAAAGGAGCTGTGATAACAATGATCGATCATCGAGCTTGTATATATCTGTTCATA
The DNA here is from genome assembly GCA_034779995.1 of Parotocinclus haroldoi. Taxonomy (NCBI): domain Eukaryota; kingdom Metazoa; phylum Chordata; class Actinopteri; order Siluriformes; family Loricariidae; genus Parotocinclus; species Parotocinclus haroldoi. The sequence continues at coordinate 19,860 of JAUZST010069132.1, read as the reverse complement.
TCTCTCTCTCCCCACCGTTATGCTGTTTATTTTTGACTCAAGGACCAAACATGTGTTCCCTTATCTTTCATTCTCATGGTTAAAAAATTGGCATAAACAAACAGTAAACTCGAGAATAGCTGGTGCTCTGGCTGAATACTGGTAACAATGCTTGATATGACCATGGAACAAGGAGCCTGAGTCTCTCCTAAAGACAGAGTGTCTCCAAACCTTCCAGGATCATAAATTCTCTATTATGGACCCTCAGCTCAGAATTCAGCCCAGTCTCAGGGTTTTTACGGTCACAGCAGGGACACAGAATTTAAATCCGCATTTATGGAAATATTTAAAGTTTGAGTGAGTTTTCTCCTTTACATGTACTGTATATTCATGTGAACAGAATAATAAGTATATTCTGGGAAACAATACATTTCAGAAATGTTTTATATAAAATAACTATATACCACTCACTGTATTAGCTTTACTCTCTCTCTGTCTCTCTCTCTCGTAATTCAATGCCTGTAAGGGAGTTTGACAAGTCCGGTCCAATTCGTGTTTTGAATCTATAATGCACGAGTCTCGGTTGGGTCTCAGATCTCTCTCGCAAAGGTTGAGTCGAGTCCCAAATCTCTAACAACCAATTCCGAGTGAAGTATGGAGTGTCCAGCAGGCGAGTCAAACGTCGAGAATCAAACCTGTAGTGTGTGAGGTGAGGATGAGTTTTGAACCTCCAGCATCTGAGTCAGACTTGATTAATGAAGCCCCGAAGGCCATGCCATACTTGATCGTCGAATCTCCGGCGTGCAGGTTGGAGTTGAGGATCAAGTCCCTTGCATACGGTTTAGAGACGAGCATCAAACCTCCAGTGTATGAGTAAAAGTTGAAGATTAAATCCCCAGCATGGAATCGACTCTCATGGATTTAAGTAATCGAATCTCCAGTGGGTGAGTCAGAGAACTGAATTGCATCTCTCGTGTACGACTCAGCGCCAGACATCGAATCTCTATCAAACGAGCCAGAGTCTCTAGCATGCACGTCTGAGTCGAGTACATTTCCCAGGCTAATCAGAAACGAACAAAAGCAAAGAAACTGTGATTCATAGACGACCTACGTTGTTTTTTAAAGTCTGTCACCAAGTAAAAAAAAACATTTGCAAAGGTTGCTGTTCAGCACCTGAGCTGGAGGCAGCTACTTTCCAATCCTAGCATGCTAAGCAGTATTGCGGTACCAATTATTGTAGCGCGAGTGTTTTGGTGTAAGCGTTCATAAGCAGAAAAGAATCACATATTGTGAATGGCAATACCAGTTCTTTCATAAAAGACAGAAAGACCAAAACTCTTGCATACAGACACTTTTATTGGATCAAGTTGTCTTTGTGTTTGACTTTCATAACAGGATGAGTAACCTGTGCTCCAGGGTCCAGTGTTTAACTGGAAACGAAGCGGTGGAGGCTTTTACTTGGTGCTGGGAAAGCTAACGTAGGTGCTGCCCCAGAAGTAGACGTAGCGAGTTCTCAGTCTCTGCTTGACCGAGTTCTGATCCATTTCATTATTGATGTCTATATACTGGTGGCCTTGACCGTTGAACAGAGGCCAGGTTGCAGGCACGTCAGAAGGACCGCTGTTGGGATCCCTGTGTAGGGCGAGAGAGGGAATGAAAGATGAGCCCAGGAAAAGATTTTGGTCTTGCATAAATACAGCGCAAATCACACCAAAGTGAATGATAGAGTGTAAAAGAAAGCTTTCATAATGGTATTTTAGGATGTTTTAGAAGGTTCTCAGTTCTGCAGTCTGGTCCAACTCTGGAGCTGGCTCTAAGCAATTGCTAAAAAACCAAAACAAATCGTGCACAAAGTACAAAATCATTCACTAAAAACGACTCAACACATTCAAGAACACAGTCTTAATACGCAGAGCCTACGCTTCCATTCCCGATACTCATTCACTAGCCACGGGATATTTGAAACAAAAGTGAATGAAGCAAAATGTCTGAAGCTTAAACAAGGAAAAATGTTCTTATCTGTTTAAAATACGTCACATCCCTAGCGTGAACCCTAGTTGAGAAGCCTTTTGGAAATTGTTTTGTGTGAATTACCCAGTCCTGGCAAAGTTGGTCCAGTAGGCGATCATATATTCAGAGACTCTGCGATGTTTGGGTAGGTAGCCCAGAGAATGGCTGAAGGGCTTTCCAAAGACGTACTGCAGGTCATCGGCATGGTCGGCCCCCATCCAGCTTGGGTAGAGGAGCAGGCGGTTGGGCTCTGAGAACAGGTACGAGTAGGTACGGGCTGTGCTGATGGACAAAAACATCAAACATAAAGTCGGCCGGTTATTGATAGTTTGGCAGTTTAGTTTAGCTTCACCTTAAATCCTTAGTCACTCACTTGGCGTGCTGGTAATGCATATAAAGGGTTGTCTGGGCCGGAACAAGGAAGAGATAGTCAGTCTCAATCTCCACAATCGTCTTCTTGATGGTACTGTCCTGAGGTGTGTCTTCCCAGTGAGCAGTGTACTGATCGAAAGCTGCTGCGAAAGCCTGTGGGCCCTTCTTATTGGTCAGGGCAGTCAGAAGGTCTCTGACTTCATCACTGTGGCAAAATACACAAACGTAGATTACATGGTCACATGGGGGCGTTGGGGATGGGGGCTAGGGTTGGAACATGCCAAGAGACTGGAGCGCTGGAGAAAAACCTTTTCATTATTTAACATACTGCATACTGGAACTGAACTGTAAATACGGCTGTATATATGCTGTACCTCGGTAATATGCTACTGGTATTTCTGTTACTGTTACACAGTCACTGCTCTGTGTTCCTGTAATTATGGTGCACATATAAATATCTTACACAGGTGTATCAATCAGCGGCATGTTGATGGACGGAACATCCAACATAGCAAACAAGTGACCGTCCATGTCATTAACCCCGACCAGGTAATCAATATCGGCGGTGTTACTGAACAAGAAGCTGGGCTCGTCGGGGAGAAAGTCACCATCAATCACAGGGCAAAGGGTCAGGTGTTTTACCAAGGGATCTAGAAGGAGAGACACGAAAGTCCTGAAGGAGCCGCATGAATTCATTTTGAATACATTAATAATTAGTACATTTGTTCAAACAAGCATGAAGTAACGAATATTTTGCTAAAGAATAACATTCATTCATTGCGTGCATTCCTTTCGGCAAACGTAAATAAAACGTAGAAATCAAAATAATTAAAAGGTCAAAAGGTGTATTTAAAACTGCACTGCTCGCAAAAAAAAAAAAAAAACTGGGGATATTTCGAAATAGCAGCATAGATATATTATGAATAAAATCAAAATGAAAACTATTTTCCTGTTAAATGACAGTACAATAAAAAATAGTAAGTTCAGATGAAAATACGCTTTTCTTCTCTCTCTCTCTCTTTATTTTTATTTTAAATTGCAGTTTTGTTATATGTTGGAAACTTGTTTTTCTTAAAGGTCATAAGATCATTATACCAGATCATTTCGATTGTAAAAATGTTTTAAGATGTGTTAACTGTGACTAAAACTGCAGCTAAAAATAAATACGTTTGGAATTTAAAATTCAATAAATAAACAGCTTTAATTGAAGGAACAAATTAAAGAATGTATGTAAGGAACACCTACTGATTAAAGGCACAGGTTTACGCCTCGATTCCCGTAATTGAATGTTTTCTGGGGCACGCTTACCTGATGCGGTGCTTGACAAGTCCACGTTGCCGGCAAGAGTCAGCTGGACAGGGTCAGTCATCCTCAGGCATCTGGCCATGTCCGCATCGATGGGGCAGCCCACCTTCTCTGCAATCTGCCAGCAGAGAAACACAAGGATGTAGAAATCTTTCATCGTAAAAGAATTCTATTCCATTTAGTTCAGAGGGTTAAACACTCCATCGTGACTTCTCTGCTTCCAGATTTTACTATGATAACTAAACGGCTCTTGTGTTATTAGGTGCCCGCTCATACAGTGGCTGTTTTGGATTAAAGCGCTTTTTAAATGGCGCCACTCGTGTTGCATTAACATGATCACCTGTTCAGTAGTCGTCCTAGGCTCTCGGTTTACAGCCCAGGAAGACAGAGCGTTACCACTTTGGGAAATGGCTCGGCGAATCAAGCCTTTATTATGGGGAGACAGTATCTATGGACACACACATAAACAGAAACTACGTTAGGTAAAGCATTATATTTCAGTCTGCCTGTGTAAGAATGACGTTGGAATAAAGTTCAGTACCTGTAAGTTCACACTGGCTCCTCCGGCGGACTCTCCGAAGATGGTGATGTTATCGGGATCTCCTCCAAAAGCCCTAATGTTCCTGTGCACCCAGCCGATGGCAGCCTGCTGGTCCCACAGGCCGAAGTTTCCTACATTTATTGAAGATGATTCCGATTTTTAAGGAATGGAAACGCTTTTAGATGTCGTTGACATGGTGATATGATTATTACATACGATTCTGTGATTTAGTAATAGAAACAAACCATTTGGCCTGTATGTTTAGGTAGGTGTTAGGTAGGTAACGTCCACATGAATTGCTGGACCCTGGGTTTCAAAGCAGAACCTTTTCCAAAGTGTAAATGGAACAAGGTTCGTTGGTCGTTTGTCCCTCCTCAGACCTCTCTCGGTACGTTCTCACCACAAAATATGTTGTCTGGGCCATAACGTTTTGGATCGTTGATCCAAACATGGACTCGGGTCTGTTTGTGTTATTAATAGCTATTCGAATAATTTAGGATTTCACAATTGTTGTAGTAGGAAAATAAAGTGGCTGTGCTATCCTGGACTTCAAGATATTTGATTAATAAAATAAAGGTATTTATTTTGTAAAGTTCTGATTTCAGAAAATATATTAATGAATCCAAGCAGATTTGTGTTTACCTTTGTTGTATTCTCTATCTGAAGACGAACTTCTATGGAGAGCCTAACCCTAAGCCTTTGCTTTTTTTGGGATCATTTGGCACCCAAAGTGAAACGGTTATTATTTGATGTACTTTTAAAATCTTGCTCCTCACAGCTGTCATGCTGTTGCAGCCAAAACTTTCCTGGCCAAGTCGTATACTGCTCTCAAAACTTTTCAAAAACGAGATATCCCCTAATGAGTCATAAGTACAGATACAGTTAAAGACGCTACACTTGAATGAATGCAATCAATCTCTCAACCCTGACCGGGTATTTCAGAATCTCCTGTGCTGAGGAAACCGAGGGTCCCGACGCGGTAGTTCACAGTCACCACGATGACCTCTCCCCTATCTGCGATCTCAGCTCCGTCATACAGGTAGTTGCTCAGGAAGTTAGCACCCTGAGAGCTACCGAAAAGGAAAGCACCACCATACAGGAAGATCATGACAGGGAGGCCGGTCGAGACTGCAGAGGAACACAGAACTTGTTAACGCCTCGTGTATGATCTTTCTAAATACACTAAAGTTAACATTTGGATGACTGAGTTTCTACCTGAACTTCCCTGAGGGATCCAGATGTTCAGGTACAGGCAGTCCTCGCTGCCCATGGTTCCCATTTGGAGCAAATTCAGTTGCAGACACCTTTCACCAAAGTCTTTGGTTTCCAGAACCCCTTTCACAGATTATGATGAAGCAGTTCATTACGCTGCGGTCTTATATTATATTTAATGGATAACTGTCAGATGATTGGTTGGTTCTAGGAGATGCTATGAAGCACGGCGACTTTCTCACACTCACCACTCCAGCCTGGATGAGGAACTGGCTTCTCAAATCGGCCCGGTGGGGCGGCAAACGGGATGCCCTTAAACACGTCCATGTATCGGAAGAGCCCTACTAGGTGGTTCTCCCCCTGGACCATCCCTCCCTCCGTGTAGACCACTCCCAACTACAACACACACCACTCAGAAGTTATACCCAGGTCAGTTACCCAGCTCACAAAAATTGAGGGGAAATTTTAAAAACGAAAACGAAGAGGATCTAACAAGAACTGCTGGGCAATCTGTGCGTTTTGCACTCTTGGGTGACCATCCACCCTACCCTGCTGTACCCTAACAGGCAATGGGGGGGCACTCTTTTGACAGTTTGACATGTCTCTGTTCAACCACCACGAATATGTCAGCCGCTACTCAATCTCTATAATTGAGTTTGCAGCTCATTTGCATAACTTTTCATTTGCTTTTTTTTTTTGTTTGATAAACTTGTTTAATGATATGGAATAAAAAGCTTATTTTTTCTTAATCGCATCTCTTTTGAAACATCCCATTGTTTTCGTGAGCAACCCATGTACTGTACACTAAGAACTGGGCGTGGGTGTGAACATGGCGTACAATCGCGCCATCTGGTGTTCAAAAGATGCAATTACATTACTAATAAATGAGCACGCACCGTCCGCACGTGGTCCCGGTTTTTACATTTACATTTACAGTATGCAAAACCCCCAAAATGATGTGCTATGACCACTAAGCAAGTTGAGCATATCACATAATCGAAATAGTCAGTGGGTGGCTTCGTGCATCTCAAAAGAGATGGGTATAAGTCTTGTGGTAGGGAAGAACTAGATGGAACTGGCAACCAGTAAAAGAGAAAAATGGGACAAAATTCAGTGAACAGGTTTGAAAATAAACCACATGGCATAACGCATATTGTCTGGACCTGGAGTTTGTTCAGGGTGGGGAAGGAAACTAGATCCAGTATTTGAGAACTGGCTCATGTCGAGGCAGGTGGTGCATTTTGGCAAGAGCTTGACTGATTAGATAATGATGTCCGAATATCCAAGCCAGCTTGCAAATATAACCAAATTACACGCTGTGATGGCCTAACACTTAAGGCGCTTGACTGTAGAGAAGAAATTTCGACTCCTATCTCTGTCCTTGTGCAAGTCCCTGAACCCAACAATTGCTTGGACTGTGAGATTGCATGTCTGAATCTTATGCACCTTTGACAAATAAAACGATCATTGTTTAGTATCGGTTCCATTGTTGGTTAGTAAGCAAGAAAGTGGATTCATGTTTTCTTCATGAACTGCCTGATCAACGACTAAAGAACGACAGTTTTTTCAGTATTTGTGGCCAACAAAAGTGCACTTGGGTTCTTCTTTTTCATGCAATACTACGCTAATGTTGTCCTTTTTTAATGGACATGCAATTTATCACCAGTCATATGGTAAGACTTCGACTTTATGGGCAAATGTTATTTCCAGCCCGTCACATTTGCGAAACCATCAAATCTGATCAATTTTTTTATTTTATTTAACATGATCACCAAACCCCTGTTTTTTCATTTGGTTTGTATCATACATGTCCTACGTCATATTCGTTTAATACATTAATTTAATCACTGGCTCATACACAGCTATTAAAAACATTAAAGAATGATAATAGCTTACCGAAGCTGCATTTACAGCGTTCAGGAAAAGACAGAGCGCAGCTAAACTCCCCAACATCGTCATCATTCAGCCCACACAGCTGTACTACCAAACACTATTCCTCTGCCTTGTATATATCTGCTCATATCTCTGTTCCCATTTTTTTTTTTTAAACAGAAGGATAATACATGTGTTTTCTTATCTGTCCTTCTCACGACAGTCAGCTTTAGGGGTGGGTGTTTCGTCAAACGCCAATGGAACTTCTTAGAAAGTTTTGCTTAAGCTGTGAAAGTCCTCTCACCTGACTTTACAAAACAAAAAAACAAAAAAAAAAACCACGCAGAGCCCAGAACAAGGGATCGGAGCCTCTCTCGGATGCAGAACCTGTTGAAAAGCCTTCAGGATCTCCCAACAAAATGTATTTTCAAATGCAAAACCGATCAGATACCACTATGTACAAAGCGCCAGTTTATTACACAACAATTTCTCACTTAAACACTTCAAAACGTCCAGCAACGCAGTCCAGATTTACATGTAGTCGAGCATTTCTGTCTCCATTTCATTTTCACTCCCTTCTAAAGCTTTGTATTCTTCTTCGTCATCCTCCTCCTCGTCTTCGTCCTCTCCACTCTCTTCTTCTTTGCGTCCGGCCCGGACGGGCTTCAGCTTTGGGCCAGACAGACCTGCTAAGAAGAAAGGCTATTATTATTATTATTATTATTATTAATATTAAGGGCTTTTCTTTTATCCCCAAGGACCTCCCCCCAAGGAGCTCGACTTCCCGTCCGATAGTCCAGTACCTTAAATGCTATGCCACATCAAGTCTAAAACCACCGTACCCTGTTAAAATCCTTAATTAATTATACTAGAACGCATATAACCCCTTTGCTCTAGTTTATCTTCTGTATCATTTTCATAACGGTTGCCTTTTGTAAGACAAAACATAACCAAACGGTTATGAGGATTCTCTCTCTAAACAGCTTACCAGGCTTGTTGGATTGTACCATCTGGTTGACCATGGAGGAGATGATGTTCCTGAGCTCGTCTGCAGTCCGGGGCAAACACCAGCCGTCACGTTCATCACACCCGTCTTCGTAGCCATCGTTTTGATGCACTATGGTTTTGATTCTGAAAGGCAAACGAGAACACGCTACGAAGATTCAGTCGTTCGTTAGGAGATCAACCGTGCTGACGAAAGGCAGAGACGGGTCATTACTTATCTACATGGAGATCACACAGCTGGTAAAACATCTGTCGGTACGGAGGTAGCATTCCCTCCCGGAATATGTAAGCCGACTCCTGCAGAAGGGGGGAGCGGAAAAAGGGCTCAGAAAGGTCCTGGTTTCTATTCAAACATTCAAGCCCTGCGAATTAACGTTAACCTCGGAGTGGACGTCACTCGGACTGTCCAATTACTTTCGCCCCCAGATTCAAACAAAAAAAAATAAAAAATCTGTTATGACTGCAAAGCGGAGGAAACCATCTCCATTCACCCCTATTAATGCCCATGGGTTTAAGATGGGACGTTGAAGATCAAGGCTCCTGTAACGTGTGGGTGTCCCAATACTTTCGGGGTGGAAATCTGTACAGTACCTACCTTAAGCATGTATTTGGGTGTACAGGGGTGTACAGAGCTGGAAGGACCTTCCTGACTGATTTCCTTCAGACTTGCTGGTGGAGGAACTGCAGACAAACCAATGGTGAGACGATTCTCGCCGTAGAGCTCGTTTTACTGGCCGACAAAATATCGCAAGTTTAATACTGTACACGCAGGGCATATGTTTATGCAGGGCAGGTCAAAAGACACAGGACACGTCCCATGCTGCATCGTGGACTTTTCTCAAAGCCTGACAAAACCAACGTTGAGGTTTCTCGGCCGGTGGCGGTTCTTCGGACGACTCGCGACACGGCTTGCCGTCCGCAGTCCCGGTTTCTCTGAATTCGGCTACGAGGGATGTACCAGTGCTGTGTGAAACAGGCCGGCTTTCTGGGTGTCGGTTGTCCGTTGCTATGATACGGCATCAGAATCAGGCTGAAATCCCTATGTTGATAACTTTTGAACCACATTAGATATTGCAAATCCAGTTGGACCCAATTGATTTCTAAAACAATTCTGGTCTTCTTTGATATGTCACATGACCACTGTCCCATTGGGTGAAAAAAAAACAAAAAAAAAACAACGTACCCTTACTTGCAGGGCTATTCAGATGCATCATTATTCTTTTTGTTTCTAAGAATCAAAGGGTGTCCTGAGATTTTTGACCCACCCTGTAGCTACATATACAGATCCACATGTCTCACCTGGCTTGTTGATTACGGTTGGAACGGTGTATTCGTAAGCGCTTCTTTTAGCCTTCACTGGGATATCGTTTACTCCATAGCCTTGATGAAGATAGGCGGGGGAAACAAGTCACATGACTGCACAGACAGTTCAATGTTCATTTCACGACTAGTTAATACAGACTTTATAATTAAAAAAAAAAAAAACTCGCCATGTTTCATCCCGAGGCGGATCCTGAAGTCCAGCACCTGGTAGACCTTTGCCTCTGGGTCCTTACGAGGATCATAGCCGTATCTCACCCACAGACTGCGCCAGGGTCCGGTCAGCTGCACCACATGCACATATAAACATTATATACTCCAATCTGACATTGACTTACAGACAGTGCGCAAGCAACGACTGCGTCACCATGCATGCCGACTGTCGCTAACGGAGTCTTTGCAGCAGCCTACGGGTGCAGCGTAAGCAACCGTTGCACAGCGGAAGCGTTAGCATCGAACCCATGTCTTTTATGGAATTACAGGGCACCTAACACAGGGGAGTAGCAATGAATTCTCTCACCATGTAATACGCCACCATTGGGAGCAGCAGCTTGAGCTTCTCAGGGTGAATGTTGACGTTGGCTTTGACTGCGTTGCGGGACCATATGGGCCGTTTTCGGAACAGCTGTGTGAAGGAGGAGTAGGGAGGTTTCTTACTATTTAACAAAAACGGAAATGCTTTACATGTATCGCTTAAAGGCCAAGCTGTAAATGGCGGAATCCAGTACACAAAGTCCCAGCAGAGCAAGTGCATGCAACAATCACACTGCAGACATTTTGACAGACAGCCAGGTCGATGGCATCGTTTATCAAAAACAGAAAGCCATGCCATGTATCCAGGGGCAAACAAACACCACAGGCACCTCTCTCAATTCCTCCTCCCCCTTTTGATCACTGTGGTGGATGGCGCTCTTCTTCCAGTTCAGCTTGGCAGCCTCTAGCGGCTCAGTCGGGACCGACTGATCTTCGAAGCTGACAAAAATGGCATTGTGGGCACGGCGAGCACGATTCGGACCAATCAGGTTTTCTTTGGAGAGCACTGCTTGTACGTTTCCTTCCCTGTAAGAAAGTATCCAAACTGGTGCAGGTTAATAAACCCTTGATCTACTTTTCTCATATTCGTTTTACCACATGACACTCATTTGGGCCGTTTCGGACCTGACCTGTGTGTTATGTCTGGTCTGTAGTAGTAATCCACGGGGTTGTCTAGGCGAGAAAAGATGAGCGGTGGGATAAAGAGCGGCACGTTGCGATCAAAGAACTCCTTCTTCTCGGGTTTAGCCAGAATGATCTTGTCATACAAAGAAATCTGGGAACCATCCGATTCGTTGTGCACAGCCAAGTACTGGAAGTCTGCCATTCCTAAATAACACACAGCAACCGTCAGGGGGTAGTTTGAACAATCGCCCACATTTTGCCCACGGTAAACAAAGTGCACCTTGAAATTTGTAGGTGGTGTCGATGAGGCCCTCGACCTCCATGGTGACCTGAGATTCCCCGGTGCGTTTGTTCGTCCTGCGTCGTACCTTGATCAGCAGGTTGGTGGAGGAATACCGGTTCCCACACATGGCGTGGCAGTACGGGTCTTTGGGGCGATAACGCAGCTCCAGGCGCTTGGACGCATCTGCGTACGTCTGAGAACAAATTTAGTTCAATATAGTCCAGTGTATAGATCTACAGACATCGTGGTACAGTACTTAGTATACTGTTTATAAACAATATGGACTGTGGTAGCCTAGCGGTTAAGGTACTGGACTCTGGACCTCATGGTCCAGGGTTCAAATCCCACCGCTGCCACATTTGGGTCCTTAAGACAGTTAACCCACCATTGCTTGAATTGTAAGAATGTATGAGTTAAGTAGCACGTCTGTAAATGTAATTCTAATTTGCACATACAATACTAGTGCAGGATGCCGTGTTTGCTCATGCAATATACAATAACTGTACTACTGGAGCATTTAGGGACATAAAAATAAAGTATGCAAGATCTACTGGTGCATTGTGTTTTAGAAGACTAATAAGTGATCTAGTATGCACTGCCTGTTGGTTTATGTAAATAACCGAATTGAGAAGCTATATAAATGGAGTATGGAAGGAAAATCGCCCCGTTTAACTATTAATAATAAACATTTCAATGACCTTGGACAGTCCGTGCTCTCCTCCGATAGTCTCCAGCATGTTCTCCACATTATTCACCAAGCCCGGATATTCCACACAAACCAGTCTTTTCTCGGATAATGGCAACATGGCCGCCTCGTTACTTTCATACTCAGGAGATGAAGCTGGTCTGCTTTCTGTCGCGTCCATCACGAAGAATGTTCAACGAAATCCAAGACAGAAAGAAGTTTAAATAATAAGTTCATGCTAGCATTCAGTCAGTCAGTGATAGCATCCCTCTTAAAACGTCCGTATGAAACCACATGAACACTTCGTTCCGACCCGAGCATTTTTTTTTGGTGAGGGGGGGTCAGAAAAAAAACATAAGCAAAAGTTTTGTTTACTTTATATTTATGGTGTTTCACGATTTTCTATGAGTTTTTATGAGTATTAAACAACAAGGGCGGTATAAAAAACCCGAGTGCCAACCTGAGTGAATTCGTTAATCGGTGCAAATTATATTAGTACAACAACATTGACATTTCGTTCATAATTTTTTCTGAGTCGTTGCACTATAACCACACCACGATTGGGATCGTATTCGTTTTTAAACACCGCTGAACTCTGGACTGTTTTGTCGATTACTCAGTATGCCTTATTGCGTTACAAAACTCAATAGAATAGTATAGTTTTGATTTTAAGTAACGTATATTTTTTATTCCCGGTGCTCTATGACCCCTACACCTACATACTGGAAAGTCCGGCAGAGCTGTGAGGTATTTGCACAATCTGGCAACCCCGCTGTTGGTTGCTGAGGGCTAGTAGCTTCTTCCTGCGCCGCTGCAGAAACCCAGCTGTAGAGAAAATGGTGAGATTTCATCGCTCAAACGGTTTTACGCTCAGAATAGTTTCCCGTGAGTAAAACAGAAGCACGGTTATTCATTTAGTAGATTAAATTAGCTGTAAGGCTGAAAGACGGAGGGTTTTTTGGTAGCTGTTCGGTGGTGAACTGGCGCTGCAGCCTTAATAATCACATGACAGCTAAGTTAGCATTCGGGGCTAGGCGGAGTTCAGTGTAGAAATATACATTTTGTTGATTGTCATTCCTTCTATTTTTGTTACTTGTGTGTTCCCATGGTGGGTGATACGGCTGGCATCAAATATTGAACTAACTCGCTAAGTAGCCGCTAACGATGTACGTTCACTTTTACGGTGCAGTCACGGTCTTCCGTACAGTCGGTCTTATCATTAAATGAGGTGTTCATTATAATGCTGTGCTTGTTCTTTTGTATTGCGGAACAAAGGTAACGCCAGGGTCGTTCCTAATATTTTGATAAAATTTCCCTGATGTTTCTCTAGGCGGCCACCTGTATGGAACACTGTTAACATGCACTAATGCAAGACCTGGGGTTCTCAATCTTTTCCATCTCAATGCCTGCCTGTTTGTTATCCAGAAAACATAACGGCCTACAGGAGAGCGAACCTTTAGTGTAAAACTGTTCTTTCTGAGCTTGTTCTAAAACAGCGCCACAATCTGATTAAAAAGTTGACTCTTTGAGTTTATGTATTGTATTTGGTAGGTTCCCCCCTTTGCTCTGACGATCTCATGGATCAAGCGCTACATATTCGCACCGAACTAGTTACGCTAATTCGCACCGAACGCTTGGCTTTCTCTGTCTTCAAGTGCCCCCGTAAATGCCCAATAGGCGTTAGATCAGGTCATTAATCGTCAGAGCTGTTGCAAAACTTTTTGGTTGTTTTTGATTATTAGATTATCCTGCTGACAGACTAATCCGCCACACTTAAAAAAAATCCCCTTTCACTAATGTTCTCAGATATTTGTCCCCTACTGCATGTTTTTTTTTTTTCGGACTCGAGGGCCAAAATTGAACCCCCGAACTGTAGGTGTGTCAGAATTGCACATTCATTGAAATGCCAGCGGTGCAAATCCGGCCAAAGACGACAGACAGACAACGTTGGAAATGTTTTTGCTGTCGTTGATTTTCTACGCCCTTGTAGCACGACTCCAAATTTCTGACTAAACACCGCACCCAGTGCTCTGCGCCTTGGTTTCTCACTAACCCCGAATTAACCTCGCACTAAATTTTGTACTAACCACCCTCAACTAACATCTCATTTGTGTTTGAAATACAGTCGGACCCTGCTATCTGAACGAATGGACTTTTGGAACTGGTCAGGCCCCGATTTTGGACAGTAAGATCACTGGAGATCATCTCCAGATCATCTCCAGCTTGTTTGATGGAGTCGAAATCAGGGCTGTGTGCACGGCAGCATTTATTAACCCTTGTTCATGATCTCATTAGTTATCTATTATTAGTAGTTATTAACACGCTGCTCACAGAACAGAACCTGGACATGGTTTTTCGAGCGGAAACGTTGATGAGCCGACTTATTTGCATGTGGAAACCTAAAGTGTCTCATGAGAGAGCAGTGTTTCAAACTGCTGCTGTAGGCTAGAGGCGTTAAACAGCGTTCCAGCAGGAGTTCAGATAGCAGGCTTGGACTGTATTGACTTCATTTTGTCCGGTTGGTATTTCAGTTTCTTGCTTTCTGTCTCACATCATGTTGTGTTGTTTGTTTTCCTTTATTTGTGACAATGCATCGTTTTGATCTCTCGATGTCCCCTTCCTCTTCCTCCTCCTCCTCCTCATCCTCACGCACTGTCTCCCATCCTGTCTCCAATCGACTGCGTTGTGCTCAGGCTGGTCACAGAGTAAGTGTCTCTCCACAACCTCCATCCTGCTTCACGGAGGCTTCTATTTGCACGCGATGGGACGGCTGTTCTAGTAACGTTACTCTCCGTGGGCTTGTCGGGTCTGTGAAGGCTTTGTTTAGGAAACACTAAAGATCACCCAGGGGTTTCTCATCTTCCCAATCCCGATGCACCACGGTAAAGTCAGTGTGTCCAATATTGAATTCATCGTGATTGGTCTGCATCTCAGTATGGGTAACATGAATCGTGAGTCAAGGTTTGAACCTTCGGCCAAATGCGAAACCAAACCTTGACCTTGGCCTTGGTTTTGACCGATGCGAATCCTTAACAGTCTCTTCAAATGGCAATCTGAATTCTCTCGAAAAATCTTTGATTGTTAAAACTATAAGCCTTTCAATTGCGTGTCACTTTACAAGTCAGAACAACAATCCAGATATTCCAAAGGGGCACGGTTTTCGGTGTCGACCCCGCTAGTTTGGCGTTTGCGTTCGTCCTCCCTGCGTCTGTGTGGGTTTCCTACAGGTAGCCTGGTTTCCTAACACACGCGTTAGGTCAGTTTGTGTCTCTAAAGAGTCCCGATGCCAGCGAGTGTCCTGTCGTGGATTTGCAAGGGTTGGTACCCTGCTCGAACCCTGTGTTGTTGATGAGCAGCTTAACTTCATCCTTTTTAAAAAAAAAAAAAATCCAATCAAACATCTGAAATGATATTTCCTCGTATTACTGGCGAAAGACAAAATAACTCTAGACCGTTTTCCGCAACAAAATAATTTCGGGGCATCTCCACTATGATCTCCTGTAGTTCAGATAAACACAGCTCGCCAAAGAATAGGGGAGATTTCATTTCGAAGTGCCCCCTTATTTTTGCGAGCGGTATAAAAGATGATATTCTAACTTTCTCCCTAATCTGTATCTCCAGTTGGTCCTTGTATTAGGTGACCTGCACATTCCACACCGGTGCAACACTCTGCCAGCCAAGTTCAAGAAGCTTCTGGTCCCCGGTAAGATTCAGCACATCCTTTGCACCGGCAACCTGTGCACAAAGGAGAGCTACGACTACCTGAAAACGCTGGCCGGAGACGTCCACATTGTCAGAGGGGACTTTGACGAGGTGTTTAGTCGCTGCTCTTCATTGCTCGTTCGATCTCCGTAGGTGCTCGTCCGGCCGCTTTAACCGTGCCGTCTCGCTTCCAGAACCTGAATTACCCCGAGCAAAAGGTGGTGACTGTGGGCCAGTTTAAAATCGGCTTGATCCACGGGCACCAGGTGATCCCTTGGGGCGACATGGCCAGCCTTGCACTTCTTCAGAGGCAGCTGGATGTGGATATCCTCATCTCGGGCCACACACACAAGTTCGAGGCCTTCGAGAACGAGAACAAATTCTACATCAACCCCGGGTCGGCCACCGGAGCCTATAACGCGCTGGAGAGGTACCTTATCTTTTGAAGTTCAATCCTAGTGTTTTTTTTTTCTCCTTTTTTTCCCAATCCACCATTTGGAACGTTTGCAAGTCGCTCTGGATAAGGGTGTCTGCGTATTGACGTTAAAATGCCCTCTGCGCTGTCGCTGCTTACGTCTACATTTGTCTGTTCACAGCAACATCATCCCTTCCTTTGTCCTGATGGACATCCAGGCGTCCACAGTCGTCACGTACGTTTACCAGCTCATCGGGGACGACGTTAAAGTCGAGAGGATCGAATACAAAAAGTCATGAAGGCGTCTGTGGACGCCCCGTACCCGCGCCGCGCCACCCCATCATCCCGTGAACCACCCCACCCCACCCCACCCCACCCCCAAGCTTTTTCTCGTCCCGTTCCCGCTCCTGTTCGGCCCCGAGTCCGGGCGCGGTGCGGACGCCGTAGCGTAACCGCTCTGCTATGTTAGAGAAGTGTGTAATACTGTTTCCGTATCGGCAGCGTCTCCTCGCGTTCTCTCCTCCCTCTCAATCAGCAGCCGATCGTTAGGGATGCAATAATGTCGTCTTGTCTGTGAGAGTGACTAACGTTTGTGCCACCTGCCCTCCAAATTTCGTGTCCGGATTCGACTCGCTGTCCCACGGCCTTTTTGTTCCAAGTTCCAAGGCCTGAATGCAAACCATGTGAAATATGTTTCATATAATAAAATGACCCGAGATATTACCACGCTAAATCCACGTTACAGAGCGGCAGCGGCTTCGTGTTCCAACATTTCGATGACGGAATTAGATAACTGGGTGCGTGAGGCAACCGATCAGGACACGGGGTGGGGGTGGGGGTGGAGGGGAAGGGGAAGGGGGGGGGTGGTTTAGAAAGCGAGCATCAGCACGAGTTTGTTGCTGCAGCTGCACTTGACTCTTATTTAGGGTTTAGTGTTTTTTCCTCATCCTTTCACGGGATATTAGCGCATTCAAAGTTACTATAGCCACGCCCCGCCCCCCCTTGTGTTCTGATTGGGTGCCTCACAGAACCGTTGGTCTGTGCCACGCGACTCCTGGGCTTTTTTTAACGCCAGGCCCCTCGTGGTCCGTCCTGGTCCCTGCAACGCCAGCTAGAAGCTCGGTTGAAGCCTCACCTCGCCCGAGGCGCCATACACCGAGTCTGGCGCAGTAAAGGGACCAAAAACGTCAGAGAGGGCCGTGGGATCTGGCGGACCAGGAACGGTCTGAAGCCTGGAAGGACGAGGATGGGTCGGTTGGACGAGGATTGGTATGTGCGGAAGGTGGCTCAGGACTGCCCCATCGTAATGCAGGTTTTGGAAATCCAGACCTTCTCCTTCCTGTGGACCTTTTTTTGAAGGAACAGTTCAGAAGGTTCATGAAGGAGCCTCAGCTGGCAGGGGTCTGACGAAGAACTCTCACTTTCACACCGCTATTTGGAAGAACTTCCCTCTTTAACGAGCCGCGTTTTTCTTCTTGTTTCTTCGCTGGGGTTCTGGAGATAAATCAGCAGTCAAACGCTGGACCTTCATACCAGAAATCCATAAAGCAGCCTCGTTTCTCACCTCTTTTATGACTGGCGATACTGGGTAGAGTCTGCCGGTTTCTTTTGTCAGGTTCTGTCGCTTCTGCGCCAGATCTTTACTCCGGGGGCGTCGGGCTGCGATCCAGGTTTGTTCCGGTCTCCCCCACGTGCGGCTTCAAATAGAAATTGGTCTCCTGTGGTGGATCTGCACCTGTACGATAGATGCCACGACACGACGTACGGTGTCAGCGATTGTACGTACGACGTACGCAGATGACAGCGATTGCACGGTGCGAGCGACCTGTTCTGATCGACCTGTGTAGCACGTTCAGGTAGTGCTGCTGCATCAGCTTTCGCATGCGAGCCACACCGTAAGCTTCACGCACGCGGTACAAAAAGCGCTTCTGACCCGGGGTCAAGGCCGAGTACTGAAAAAGACATTTACTTCATTTTAGGTTGGACGTTTTTTTTTTTTCCATTTCAACATTTTAGCCACCCTGTCAAGGGTAGCTGCACGGAGCAAACAAGCCAACCTAATAATAAATGTTTAGAGACGGCCCCTTGTCGCAAGGTAAGCAGTATGCTGACAGTAAGCCGCCCACAAAATATTACATAAACCACTTCTTGAGAGGAAACCGTTTCTTGTCAAACCTGTAAAAAGGGAGCCGTAATCGTGGCTCTGGGAATGTGAATAGTGTTGAGCTGCTGAGGCTGCAGACGCCCTGCTCTCTGGACACGCTTGGGTTCTGCACGTAACATGAATATGATAAAGCAATAAGTACGGGAGAGCGTTTGCGCGCTTATGAAAAACACCACCATTTCTCGGTCAGACCTCAATCAGTGTGAAGACATAGGAACAGGCAATACGGTCAGTCTGCACAAACCAATACATATCTCATATATATTTCTAAATGAACTCTCCCATAATTAAATATCCCTAATTATTGTGAGCAGGTGCGAGTAAGTCAAGCTGCCATTCTTTGTACATACACAAGGTGTCGCCAAAACCCATAGTCGCCAAAAGGTAATATATTTCTATACAAATGCAGGTTTCCGTGAGGAAGACGTTTAAGATCGAATCCCCAGGACCCCTTAAGTGGGCATTTACAACAACTCAACGACTCACTTTGTCAAGAATGTTACGGGTTCAAATCAAGTTTGTTACTGAGCAAAGCCTTAATTGCCTGGCCTTAATAGTACGTCCTGAGTCACATTTGATTTGGTCACGTCTGACAGTGTATTGTATATCCTCAGATTCTGCTCAGTTACACCACTGCAATGTGGAAAGAGAAACCATATCCGATTTCAAGACAGACTGAAATGAAGGCATGAAAAGGAGACCATCTTTACATGCAGGGCTCTGGTTTCTTATATACGTCAGTGGTTGCCTGATTGAATTCGCTTTCCACGGCATACCCGTGGTTTCTGGGTCACTGATAAGCAGTTCGGGATGTATTCACAACCTGGCACCCCTAATCTATAGCTACTGCAAAAAGAATAGAAAACTCAAAGAATTGGAGCAGATAAATAGCTACTTTAGCTATACAATAAGAGTGTTAATGTTTTTCTTAAAGGTGAAAGGCTCGTAATGCTTCCCAAACAGAAAGGGAATAAAACTTACCCGATTGCACATGAGTGACTGTTGGTGGCCTGTTGAGATCACACAGCAATCATTAAAAAGAAACGTGCATATTGTTCATAGTTGACTCGTTACACCACTTTTGGTACAGTAGCAACAGCAAAGATACTCATTTGTACTTTTAGACGTTATATTTTAATTTTCTTTTAACACATTAATGGCCCTTGGTCCTTGATGCATTATGCATAACACACCCGTTATGAGCAAACCTTTCTGTACGACTTACTGAAGACTTACCATTTTTAGAACTGCATTTTAAAAAACGCACTCTTGTTTGGACCGGTCTGTGTCTTACCTTGCTCCGAGCCCAGGACAATCCATATTTGATGTTGTTTATTTATATGTCCTTTTCTTTTTGAGGCATCATTTGAAAATACTTCACGTCTCTTGCACTTTCTACTGCTAGGTCCTTAAATTACACTGCACCTCGTGCATCTTATACGCGTATACCGTAGAACCACCAAGACTCATTTACATACCGGTGCCTGAAGTGCACTAAATAATCCACCGTGTACTCTGTGCAGTTTCTACTGACAACCTAGCGGACTTTTGGTCAAACATGGAGGATGTTTGAGACACAGCCCATCTGAGGCGATGTTGTTGCCCGAGAAAGCAGCATGGAAGCCGAGCGACGTGTTTTATATGCGCTGTTTTCGAGCCGATAAACAGTGCTGAGTGTTAGATATAGCAAGAAAATAAAAGCAAGAGTTTAAATCAAAGTGTCTTGGGGTCGAATAGTGACAAAATGCCTCGCTATGCCCAGCTTGTTATGGGACCTGCGGGGAGCGGGAAGGTATGACGCTAAATGCTAATACGGTGATGGTTGGCTAAAATAGTT
>JAUZST010069121.1:0-22076 GCA_034779995.1 Parotocinclus haroldoi | reverse complement strand
GATAAGGGCGTCTGCTAAATACTGTAAATGTCATGTAAATGTAAATATATACTGCTCAAAAAATAAAGGGAACACTTAAACTACACAATGTAACTCCGTGTTCCCTTTATTTTTTGAGCAGTATATATATATATATACTTCTAAGACTCCTGATGTTTATCTATTTCCACATGTACAGGTGCATAGAGTTGATTCTTTGTATTTTCTCCTGCATTTTATTTTCATTAAATGCACAATACACTTTGTAAATGAATATTTTATTTGGCATCTGATGTTCTGCTGTTTTTCCTCTAACCTTTTCAGTTCTGCACATTGAGCCAGTGAGTGGACTCAATAGTGCTGATGAGTTGTCTATAACAGTGCGGACACGTCTTTGACCATTTCTCCACGGACTTCTTTCAGACACATCATAATCAGCATACTGATGAGTTAGGCAGTGGAGTGTGTGTGTGTGTGTGTGTGTGTGTGTGTGTGTATGTGTTTACATAAACTACAGCTTTTTTTAAAATTATATATATATATATATATATCAGAAATTTCTGAAATTAAGGTTAAACAGCTTTAAATACAGCAACATTATTTCCATGGAAATTCCCCCACAATGATAGAGAGGCAAATGTGCGATAGCGACATTAAATAAACCACATAAACAAACAGAACAAACACTGTGGAGAACCAAATACCAACAACAATAGAAAACTCTGACATTTCTTACATGGCGGGGACACCTTGCTGGTCCCCAGGGAAAATGCCTGGGATTTTTTTGTTTGTTTGTTTGTTCGTTTTTGTTTTAATAAAAACTGTAACTTTCCTTTGAAAAATCAAAGACCGTCAGAGCATTTGACAATGGGCAGTACCCACACAAATAGTGAGACATTGTGGATATATGGAATATGACAGTATCTCATTTGAACTGTGTGTGTGACGTAAGTGAAAGTGTAGAATTTAGTTTTACAAATGTAATTCAGTTATAGGATCTATTAGCTACTTACAGTCTATCTTCCAGTGTGAATTATCTTCTGATGATTTTCCATCCCTAATGCTGCATTTGTAGTTCAGTGTCCTTTATCAGCGTTGAATTTCTCTGACCTGCATCAGTGACCTTCAGAGCTCATGCAGTGTGGCATTTCACAGCTGTGCCAGCAGTGTATAGCCACAGCTATAACCTTTACTGTTCAGTCAGCCATTCAGCAGTTCCTCTCGTCCCTCAGCCTTACACAAAAAAACGCTGTGCGTCACACACTCTCGTTTCAGCCTGTCATATACACACAGAAATGTCATGCTATTTATGATATGATCTAAATGCTGTCTTGCAGAGGTAAACAATATTTACTTCCATAGTGTGTGTGTGTGTGTGCGTGTTGGGGGGTTGGGGGGGGGTAATCTAAGAGAGAGAGGGGAAGAGATTAACATAAACATTGGAAAACACATAGGTTAATTAAAAAAAAAAAACATTAGCTGGGGAGTTTTCATGTTCTAAAAATATAATGTAACTTCTAAATTCATTTCCAGGCACTAAAACAAGCATTATACAGTACATGTACAAAGCATGTTGCGTGTATTTTGTTAGCAGTCTGGATTGCTAGCTCACATATGTGTGGGACTTTTGGTGTACGAGATAGTTGTGGTGTTGTTTATTGTGTTGGCCTGATCCACTCCTGACGCTCACCGACTGTTCAGGATACGTTTTATTGTATCAAGTCTGTGGCAAGTAGCATGGTTTGTTGTCTCCATTTTTACCCACAAAGTATATTGTTATTCAGAACAATTTCCCATTTGTTACGGCCTGACCCTAGGCCGGGTCATAACGCCATCTCTGATGAAGCGAGGCCGTTTGATCTCTGGGGCAGGCTCCAGAGTCCCTGTGATGCTGACCAGAAAAGGCTGGTCTAAATGTAAAAGAAAATCCATTAATGTTATATTATTGTTACGTTGTTATAACGTTACGCTCGTCGATCAGCAAATCACTTTGTGCTGATGTTGCTTGTGCGTACATGGTGGGCGTGGGACAAAAATCGGTCAATTCTGCAGTTGGCTTGCCTCTCTTCCTTTTTGCTTATTCAGCAGCCAGATCAGGCCACAGGAGTTCAGGTAGCATATTGATGGAGCTGTGCCTCTGGAGAGGACCATGTCTCTGCTGCAGCTAGTCACTAGCTATGTCTCATACTGACACCAGATCAGTCACATCCACTGCACACAGCAAATGCTTACCAGCATGAGAGCTGAGCCGAAGAAAGCTCTGCAACTTGCAGACTAAGCACATAATGTGAGAGGCTAGTCGGGAAAAGCTGCGTGAGGCTCACAGAAGAGCTGCTACCGTGGAAAAAGTAGCATTACTTATTTAGGGAATACTAATGAACTTGCCATATAATGTTCTTATTTCAGACAGCATTATAGCTATTTAGAGGACATATTGCGTAAAGCACCACTACTACGTTTCGTCTTAACAACTTACAGTTTTTCCTACATCTGCTGCCTATAATTTAACAGCTAAAAGCTTTTATCTGAAATTATTACTAGTTGTTACAGCTATTTATTTTATATGCACTCTGTGTGTGTGTGTGTGTGTGTGTGTGTGTGTGTGTGTGTGTGTGTGTGTGCGTGCGTGTGTGTGTGTGTGTGTGTGCGCGTGTGTGTGTGTTGTATTGTTGTTTTCCCTGCAGTCCAGCACATCGTTTAACCGGGACGTGGTGAAAGCAGGGACTGGCCGGCGTTTCCTTGGGGGTCTGCTCGATGACACGTCCTACTGCTACACTCTGGAGGTGTCCTTCTATAGCTACCTTACTGGAGGCAGCACTACACCCGTCCCTTACACAGAGGACAGCTGTATCCACAAATGTCTGTATCATAATCTTCTTTTCTTATTACAGGTTTCCGTACATCCCTAATATGAATGAAATTACATTTGACAAATAGCTTCTACTTTTAAGTTTGCGTTGTCTGAAATTGGCAGCTTATTGACTCCCTCACAGGCAGTCATTTTGCCTAAATATTGAATGGATTTTGAAAGTCCATGGTTAAAGTGTTGTGGACTGGGTACACAGCGCAACTTCCAGAACACAGCGTGCAGGTGTAGGCATGGCCTGGATTTGATGCCAGTCCATCATGGGCCGGAAGGGTAGGGACATAGCTGTGCTTCCATCTGAGATACACAAACCTATCCAATGCCTCTTTTCTAACTGGTGTTTATGTAGTGTAATTAGGAAGCTGGAAGGGTCAGGAGCGGGGCGATAACTGACCTGTTCTGTTCTGACCTGCAATGATATTTAAGATGAATAAGTCGTATGTCAGCCCCAAATGAGCAAGCTCCTGATGATGCAGTGAAGGGTTTACTGCTTAGTACCTAGATATAATGTATTTTGTTAAATCTACAACATTTACATGCGTTACTTGCATACATTTACTTGTGAAAGTGAATAAGTCATTTATGTTCAAAAGATTGGATTTTTCTTTAGTCTTTACCTTTCCACTGAATCACTTATTTAGGCGTGGATTTGAGCTGCTCAACATAAGCTCATGTAAGTTCAGCAGTCATTATTCACCTGTTGTAAATCTGGCCATGCTGCAAGTTTCCTGCTTTCTACATACTTAGCATTGTGACAACGGGGGAATATACAGTAGCAACATGATTAAGTGAATGTGACAGAAGTCAGACAGTTCTCCTAAGCAAAGAAAGGCTTCGTAGCATCAGTTCATGGTTTGATTGCATTACTGGATTTAGATTTTTTACTCACGTTATTATATTATAATTTACAATTCATGCATTCAATTCAGTGCAAATGAGAAGAATTTTCATTGACCCTACGTGTGAGTTTACATTATAATTGTGAAAAAGGGACATAAAAATGCAGTTTGAATTATATCTGCAGACGCTCTGCTTCTGTTTCTTTTGACCATCTCAGGTCAGGTGGCTGATGCACTGATAAGTGGAGTAGGACAGAAGGAAGGACTCAGAGGACGGGCTGAAAACAGTTTCAGCTCTGATCAGGTTTTGCAGTTCTATAGACACACATAATATCTTTATAGTTTCATGAAGATGCAGGTCTTATTGAGCTCAATAGTCCAGTGTATCGTGGCTAACTGTGTGTATGAGAGCTATGTTGGGCTTGAGAGGCAGATAATTTCCCTTGGACTTTAGTGCTAGAACTCAGGCTGACTTTGATATTGTTTGTTGTCTGAGACAGGGCAAAAATCTTAGGTGCGAGTACATATAACCTGCATTTTAATCTAATCTCTGTGCCCCATACCTGTAGCATACAAGAGATTACCTAGAATTACTACACAATTACCTGTACAAAGGCAAGAATGAGAAACAAACAAAGTCAAAGCCGTATTTATTTATATAGCAATTTTCACAACCGAACTTTGTCTCAAAGTCTCTACAAATACTTTGGAACATGTAACCAATTGAGCAACACTGTGTGGTAGCGTGATAGTGGCAAGCAAAACACTACAAAATGTAACTGGAGAAATAACAACCTTGGGAGGACCAGTAATCAAAAAAGGAACTAAACCTCCTTGGACAACCTAGATGTTAATAATGTAATACGATGTAATAGTTTCAAGTTGGTGATGCAAAAGAGTATTATTAAAATACAGAATAAAAAATATAATTAATAAATGATGTGACAAAGAATATGATTAAAATGGGAATATAATAAAGCAATATATGATATAATGATAACAAATACATAAATAAAATGCAAAATTATTTTTAAAAAAATTATATATATATATATATATATATATATATATAAAGTAAGAGTCTCTGGCCATTAATATTTATAATGCAGTCACTAAAGGTTCTCATTAACACTTCGGGTCCTCTGGTGTGACCTAAGTTATAAGGGCTGAAATTGGTGCAAATAAAAAACTGTGCTCGGAGAGAATTTGTAGTTAGGGAGGTTAAGAACATTTCAAATAATAAAAGATGATTTGATAGAAAATACTAGATTAATTTGGTTAATTTAACCTCCAAGCTTTAGCCTCTTACAGTATTCATTCTTGCCTTGAGAGGCCTTCACTAAAAGTAGCCATGACGTAATGCGCAGACAAACGGCTTTCTGACAACTGATGTGTTAAGAAGATTTGTAGACAAAGGCTATTAGTCATGGGACCATCTTCCTCTTGGAAATCAGTTGTGCGCTTAGCAACGTTACACGCTGATCCAGGACCCAATAATTAAGGCCATGGTGATAATGTCGTTCTATTTAAATTTCTGTCCCAGCCCTAGCATTTAGCGGGAGCGCCGCTCAGCAGGAGCATTGATTTCTTAATTATTCTTGAGGTCATTATGATGGAACGAGGCTTTGTTGGCATTGTGTAGAAGCGAGTCATGCAAGGCTTGTTTTTCACTGGTGAACACTCCTTCTGCGGGTTACTGTAATGCCGACTCGTGCTGATAAGGGTTGATTGTTATGTGTGTTTGTATAGAACTGTGCATACCCTTGTTGCTCTGAAGACAAAGGCTAATTTGAAAGGTGTCGAACCAAGTCCGTGTGCAGTCAATGAAAACCTTGGTATTCATGTTCTTTTGTTCATGACCTTTCAAATGGCCATGCAAATAGAATTTTTTTCTGAGATTATATCACTTACAGCAGCAGTGAAATTAACCTTTTGGCATATTGGCATTGTTGTGTGCAGGCCTTTTGTGTATCTGAATTGTGGTGTGAATTCTGTTGTATCAGGAGAGTTCCAACAACTTAAAGGCTTTTCAGTGGAAAGCTAAGATAGCTGTGTGTAACATAAGTGCCCTCTAGTGCTGGGAATATGGTATACTGTAAATGTATTTTCTTGTATGTCCCTTCTTCTGGGTCCCTCTCCTTCTCTTCAGATCATTCTTTGCATCGCTGTGTCATGCCCCCATATGCCATTGGTCCCACATTTGCTGTCTGCTCGTGCATTTTTTCATTTTTTATCTACTGTTCAGATAAGAAGGAGCTGTAAAGCCCATGACTGATGCTGTAACTCCTCTCTTACCGTTCCCTGCTGCCTGTCCACTGCTCCACTGAACTGTCACCTCCAAGGCCTAGTTGGTCACCTTTCAGTAATAAGAAACCCATCGTTATAGAATTTCTCTACAGCATTGTAGATTATGTTCCTTTAGTGACAAAGAGAGGATGTCTGCTAAAAAGAAGCAATTTACTGAGATCTGGAAGGAGTCATAACTTACGGAGATGCCCTTCTCCTTGAGTTCTGACTTTGCCTCCCAGTGGAATGAGATACAGGAGCCTGAGAAGCTTTGTGCATAAGCAGTGCTAATGTTGCTTCTGCAGGCCTTGACATGGTTGATATAAATGGGGTAAAAAAAAAAAAAGTATGTTTCAAAAAAAATGTTTCAAGGATCTCTTCAGGCCATATTTATAGCTTGACCATACTGTGTGCCGTACACAGATGACGATGGGTTAGATCTCTTTAATAGTAATTATATTGTAGGCTGACATGGTGTAGTATGTGAGTGTAGTACATGAGCATGTGTACAAAACGTTCCACCGGAGGGGTGTGTTGATGGTTTGTGGTTCAGGACAAATTAGACATAGGGCAGTTGGCATGGCATGTAGTGCAAAGATTGGGGTCGTCAAGGTCTGCGGAATCTGACATGACATTTCTTATGGGCTGACGATCAGGTATATGGAGCGTGCAAATAATTAACAAAGAGCTTTTAGAAGCGGAATTTCACTCCGTAAAAATTAGAGGAAGTGTTCCACAGCGAATCCATTGTCATTACCTGTATGTAGCACAAACGTGGCTTTCTACATATACCTGAATAAAAGCATTCACTGTACTGCAGATTCCTGAAAGGAAAATCCCTTTTATGTTATTTCATGTGCAATATTTCCTGTAATATTATTTTGCATCTCCATTCCAACTGTCCTGTCTCATTACAGGAAGGTATCCTGTTATGAATATTGAAAAACTGAGCGTAGTGAAATATTTCAGCATTTTAGCGGCATATCCTCAATTGTAATTTCTCTCAGATCGAAAGAAACTAATGTTGCATGTTGCCTTTTTCACTTGTTCCTGAAATCAGATTTTTATGCTTGTCAGATTGTCCCTCCGGTATCTCCTAATGTCCGCACTGGCAGTGAAGCATCTCTAAGAGCCGGTACAGGGCCTTATGGTTCCTCGTGGACTCAGAATGACAATAAAGGACAGAGACCAGATGATTGGAATGACCTTTTGGAGTGATGAGGCCTGATTAATGAACACTTCGGGGCAGCCATGGCTATAATTATAAAGATCAATTTAATGGTACATTCTTACAAAAGCTCTTGCTCTCTGGAATGACCACAATGCCCTGTCATATTCCACATGCCACCCACCAAACAACAGCTTAATTGGTCACAGATAATACCTAGGAAGTGTTGTGTTTTCAGAGTTGGGCAGTTCTGAAACTTTATTTTGAAAAGGTGGGATGCAAACTGCGATGCCAGACCATCATTAGTGCTGCAGAGACAGGTGATAGCTGAGAAAATCTGGGAGCTCGTTCAAAACTCAGCTGGGCTCTTTGATTGAGATTTCAATGCAGCTCTAATTCCTTTCCTTGTTGTTGTGTGAAGATAACTCCCATAGAAACAAATCAATGCCATATCCTAGAGATTCATCGTGTGGTATGTGTTAAAGGTTTGTTTTAATCCGATCACTATTTTTTGTACTGATATTTGTCTATTGCATTTGTAGAATTAAGGAATTACGTTCTCACAGGCAATATATTGGACAGGTCATCTGGGTGGTACATTGGACTAATTTGATAGCTAAGCCATCGGGTCCCAACAGTGTTCCATCCAGTGTTAAAATGTGAATATAATATTATACAAAGACAGTGGGGGTCAAATATCTGAGACCAATGGATAAAGCCATGAACGGTGAATGGTTCTGGATGCTATCATCATCATTCAAGGGCTTTACTTCGTGATCACATGGTTTGATTATATCACCTGGGTAACGAATGTTGTGTCATCCACCTTGACTGAAACCGCGACTGGCTGACAGAACTACGTGGTTTTATCGTTCTGTTTTTGAATAGATTTGTTAAATTAAGTAGTAAGTCACCATTCGCTAACGATGTGTTGGATATTGATGTGGTATATACACACACTCATCTGGGGGAATTTGCAGAATGTAAACCATTTAAAATTTAAAAAATAAGGGCTGGGATTTTGAGTTAAAATGACATTGTGGTTGGAATCACATCTTGACGTAGAATTGGATTTACAGGTCCAATGAGTTACACACACATTTCAGGGAGCATTTTCCAGAAATGTCCATTTAAAGGTAGCCATTCAGAATGGTGTTTGTTGCCCTTTATGGTTGGACAAGTTAATAGGTTTTCTCCTTTGTTCTGTCAGTGTGGAGGGGAGAGGAGGCTCATTGCTGTACCAATCATGCCATTTTGTGCTGTCCTTTAGTCTGCAGATGGCTACTGAGAGAGCAGTTATCCCTAGCCCTTGGATATTAGAGTCTTGCTCAAACAGCACTGATCAGCCGTGTTAAACGGCCAGCTCTGGAGTCAGCTTGCCTAAGTGTTGCGTAGTTAGAAATTGATAAATAGTGAATAGCGATGTAAGCAGGCAGCTTGGTGGTTCCTGCTGGCGTCTGCATCAATCACAGATTTTGGAGCAGACAGCCTTGGTTCTCCACATGTTGACAGATGTCTGCAGGCTAAAGA
Source organism: Parotocinclus haroldoi (assembly GCA_034779995.1). Classification (NCBI taxonomy): domain Eukaryota; kingdom Metazoa; phylum Chordata; class Actinopteri; order Siluriformes; family Loricariidae; genus Parotocinclus; species Parotocinclus haroldoi. Next base: position 13,408 of record JAUZST010069121.1, on the reverse strand, counting down.
ATCAGCCTGACACCCAAACCTGACTGACACACTATAAAAAAGGACAAACGTAGGTTTTCAACATATGATACAAAACCTTTACTATTAGTTGCTTTTGACAATAAATTATAGATCCATCCATGTTCTGTCATCACACACATGAATCATCATATACAAACAGTATAAATCAAACACAGTGCGCTTGATGGAATTGTGCTCCGTCCAAATGTATAAGGTCATAAGCTTTAGTCAGTTGCTTCTAGGTACACGGTCCGACAGGACTTCACTTCTGGAAACTTCGAATGGCCTTTATGGTCCATAAAAAAACTGATGGGTTTCTCTCTCCTCTTTCACTTCTCCCTCTGGCACTGAAGCGAATTCTTTGTGGAAGAGTCATCAGATACGCCAGTGTTCTGCTCTTTCAGAGGTTTATGGCATGAAATGGACATGATTGTGCAAGGGCCGCATGCTGCCGCCTGTAGCCAATCTGGACGCGCCAGCTTCGCTCCCGGATCGGATGTTTTACCCCGGAGTGCTCATCTCAGTCACTTAGCGCAACCTCTGAAACCCCATGTTCTCAGCCATCATCTCTCTATTAACACCACAACAGGCTACGGTCCGTGGATAAAATGGTAGCCAGTGCAATCGTGTGCGCGTGTGTGTGTGTGTGTGTGTGTGTGTGTGTGTGTGTGTGTGTGTGTGTGTCTGTTTACCTTTACAAAAGCAGGAACAGATGTGTGTGCATATGTATTTGCTTGTGCTTTGTTGGCCGATTTTCAGTCAATATGTAGGTCAAAGGAGATGATTACAGACTCACAGAAGCCAGTGATTGCTATGAAAAGGGTACAGATACACACACATCTGGTGAAGAGCGGTGCATCTGCTTCGCCTGTCCAGCAGGAGACAAACACCAGGCTCTAAGCAGGAGCTGCAGGGGAACGATGCCGGATCCCATTGTGTCCTCCTGTTTGTTGTTTTAATTAGCATTGTTAATTGGATGTATGTGACACCCTGGTGACAGATCTGTCACTCCACACTGTATTGATGGTGCTGATTGCCTTAATTTGTCTGCTTGTTAGGAAGCGGTCGGCTAAAGACCATGGTGTCTTGTTCCTTGTCATTGGAGCATCATTGTCTGTCTGTCCGTCTGTCAGTCTGTCTGTATAGTAGGTCGGGTGCAGATTAACAACTTGGTAAACAAATCCTTTGCCAAGTCAGTGTCCCTCTTGTCTCATCAACCCCAGTGGAGGCATGTCCTTGTGTTTCAACAAAGATGCCAAATCGATCCAGAAAGAGAGTGTAAACAATATTAAGAACAACACATGCATTAATTATTGGGGGGAGGAGGAGCGGTGTGACTGCTATTTACATTCCTGTCCTTCATTATAGACTATCTGGCAGAAATAGCTGATGGAGTGGACCTGGAGATTCTTCGCTTGATGCCGTTTTCAGCAATTATTCTACTTTTCCTTGGTTAAATTATGATTATGTGTCTGCATGTTACAAAGCACACTGTCCTTGTTGATTTGTAGCACATTATTTCTTGTTCATTTGTACTAGCGTGCTTTAACAAATGAATACGCTCCAAGGTGCTTAGCTGAGAGAATAAAAGGATAAAGACTCTGCCCCTTTTGTGTATCTCTCCTGATAACTGATGCAAAGGGAGGGCTGTGCTAACAATGCAGATCTTTATCCTTTTGTTATAAACACATGCTACCTTTTGTCATCAATCATATCTCTCGCTCCCCGTCACAAACAAGATCTTTGCCCGTCTTTGGCCTGTTTACTCAAGATGAATCCCATGGCTACTTGATGACGCACAAGGCCCATCTCTGTGGTGTGCTTTCTCAAAGCTGTGCCAGGACGCCTAACTGCCCTGCCTTGCGATTATGCAACACCTCTCACCTCACGTCCTGCTGGGACGGTGAATGTTTTGGAAACTTCCACACCTTCGTGACTTCCCAGCCGTTCCTGCCCAATTTCAGCAACCCTGGTTGCCGTTGGCACGCTTCCAGCAGCCAATCATAGCTCAGGAGGGTCTGGCTTGCATCTGTGATGTTGATGAAGTTCTCTCGTCTTCCTCGTTGGGTCGTCCATCAGCAACATCCTGGAATGGATGTGCATGATGTGATGACACAAGCTGAGAGGCCATCTGCACTCGGCAGGCTCCTGGGCTATTTCTGTCACCGCTCAGATTAGGCATACACACACAAACAAACACTTTGGTCGAGTCTCTGTTGATCAACAGGAAATGCAAAACTTTCTGAGGTCACCGCTAAAATGCCAAGCACGAGGGTGATTTTGGAGCGGCTTAGTGTTTTGATATGGTTGCCAGCTCTCATAGCACTAAAGGCTTCGCCTTTTGACCAAAAATATCAGACTAGTCTGCTTCTGTCTTTGTTTTCAAAGTGATCCTTGGCCTCCTTTTTTCCTTGGCATCCCAAAATAGCGCTCGTTGTTTTTGGAGCTCTGCAGAGGTTGCACTCCTGGACAGATGGGGTGTGAAGACAGGCAGCAGAGTCCTGGAGAGAGTTCCCATCAGCCCACAGGGTGACGGATGGAGCCCAGGATGACTCCACATGCAGCAGCGGCTGTCTGGGTTACAGAAAGCAGGTGGGAGATGAGGAAACTGCTCTCTTTTAGAGCCAAAATGGTGTAGATCAAAGACAGATGCCATGCCCTCTGTGCTAATCAAGGGGATGAGCAATTGGATGAGCATCCTTGGCCCTCTCCTTATTTTTCAGCTGAAAAATTGCCATGTTTGAAAATTGAAGTCATGAATAACACAGCGGTGTCATAGTAAATCAGAAAGGAGCATGCATATCTATATCATTTCAATCTTCACTGTAATTTTTGCATGGCAGGTTGAGCAAGCGTGTGTGTGTGTGTGTGTGTGTGTGTGTGTATTGGGGGGTTGTTAATGTTTGTATTATATTGTCTGGACCAAATGTCTCCATGAGCATAGAAAGATTTGACATTTTTAGCTTGTGTTGGCATTTTGCTGGTCCCCGTGAGGAAAGGGTTAGGGGTAGGTGTAGCTGTAGTATTACTTAGCTGCAGCAATCATGAGTACCTACATGAGTACCTACAGTAATCATTATCTTTGTGGAAAATCGCCACTTGGATGGTGCGCGATGAAGTGTGTGTGTGTGTGTGTGTGTGTGTGTGTGTGTGCGCGTGCGTGCGTGCGTGTGTGCGTGTGTGTGGTGTGTGTAGATACCATGACTGTGTTTGCACACCTGATGATAGGGATAGACCATAGCCATAGACCTTGGCTATTATGTCAACCAGATACGTTTTTATCCTTAGGAGAAATTGTAAAATAACTACTATAACACTCCAGAGGTCTTGTATCAATCACAGAAATTTGACAGTCTGGCATATCATGTCTAAACATCAACAGTGAACCAACATCCACAGTTGAAGCATGATATGTCTTTCCCAATTCATGTCCATTCCTGGGAGAATTTTTAGGGGGAAAATTAGTCAATAATTTGCACCATCTATTGTCACTGCTTTGAAACCAACCCAATATTTAAAAAGTGGATAGTATAACTTTATTTTTTATAACTGCAAAGTCATTAGGTTCTGCCCACGAGAAAATGCGTTTTTATCATCTTTAAATTGTAGACAGCTTCAGCTCTTTTCCATGATGTCACATCATTGACCATGGGAGAGAGAAAGAGATTTTCGGATCTCCTAATGGTTCTCTGCTTGCCTCTCAGCATCAATAGATTGGCATCCATGCAGCTGCACTGTAAAAGGCCTGCCAGCAGTATGGTGGAGTGCTTTGGGTAATAGATGTGTTCTGTAATGTGCTTACGGTGGAGGCAGAATAGACCATGGCTTGCAGAGTTGTTTTGAATTTGAATATAAATAAAGCCCTAGCTGTGAATAACTGCATTTTTTTTCCTTCTCCTGGCTGACTGAAAATGGTTGATTTACACTCACTAGTCGACAAACACTTCCTGAGATGTTCTATCCCTCTACCCTGTGCATTGATCTGCTAGGTATCTCTGCCAGGTATTTATGGTGGTGTTGGGGGTGAAAATTGGGCTTTTTATGTATATTTATTTATTTACATTTCAATTAATGGATGCACGATTTACAGGCTCGACAGAAGTCTGAACTGTAAGATTGGCAGGACCTGCGAGGCAAAGTGATAGATTTATGAGGCCTTTCAACATACAAAGAACTGAGCCTAAAGAGATTTCACTTTTAAATGTCAGAGCTAAAGAGATTTTCTCCACTGCGTGTCAGTGGCAACATTTCCAAAACGCAGTCCATATCAGAGCATGGTAAATTCATCTGAATTTAAATTTCTCTCCTTATAATTGAATGTATGCAATAATTATATGGTGCATGAAGAGTGGTTGTGCTCAGTGTTCAAGTAAGATTTGAATGGCATTAATGATACCCATTGTAGGGTACTAAAGGTTTATGTCCTTAACAAGCCGTATAGATATGAAGCTGGGGAGAAATGTGGCACGGACATTTCTGGATTACTATAAATTAAATACCCTGGTCGATGAGACTAAATTAACAACTCAAGTTAACAGGTATGTATTATAAGTGATATATTGTGTATATGTATTTTACATGACGAGTGCCTCTAAAAATTGTCAGGAAATGCTTTAATGTAGAGTTACACTCTGCACAACTTCTTTACAATGGCAACTAATCATGATTTTACAAAAAGAATTATATTTTTGGTCAGTTATAACTACGGACCAAATAAATAGAGATGATAGTCAACGTTTGTATGTGGAAAATCCAACAAACATTTAAAAGATTAGGTGAGCCAGGTTTGGTCTGAAAGTCAGATTTTTTACATTTTGTGCTTGAACTAAATTGCCTTGTAAGAGGAAATGTGCAACCAGCAGTTTGGCATATTATAAACTGCTTGTTTATACAACATGCTTCAAGTTAAATTGAATAAAATAGTAAAACCTGTTTAATTAATACTGTTTGTACACACACTTAAAAATGTAAGAAACATGCAAACCTGTTTTCATAAACTCATTGTTTGTATGTTGTTTCTATATCTAAGCTTCGCATATTAAGTGGAAATAGACTTCCTAGAGTTCCTGTTATTACACTGCTCACTAAAATTAGTGGGATATTTCTAAATGAATACAAAGAGGATGATACTGCTGGACAATCTGATCCTGTTCATAGCCCATCTCTGTTTTTGGCCATACACTCTACTGAACAGTCCATGTGTGACACTCTCGTCCAGTTTGACATTCTTCTGTTCACCCCTATGAATATATCACTTGCTACTCAATCATGATAATTGAGTTTGCATCTCATTTGCATAATCAAACAACTTTCTTTGCCCTTCTGATTATCTTGTTTAATGAAATAAAATCAAACACTTTTTAATCACTTCGTATTCCTTATGAAATATCCCCTTATATTTGTGAGCAGTGTATTTGATACCATTTAAAAATGTTATCCTCCCTCAAAACCACAAATCGTTTCAGCAGTGACAATTCTAGCTCTCTAGCTAATTTTGAGCATAACTCAATTTAAATGTAAATTTGTAGATATAGAAAATGTAAACTAAAACACTTGCTGTTTTGCAATTGAGCGCATTCTTTTTTAAATAACGCTATTAGTGTAACAAGTGATGATTCAAATTCTTTTCATTTAGCTTCAAATAAATCATGAAAAAAATTTAATGCAAGTACAAAAATTACCTCGAAAGCAAAGAAAAGTATATTTTCACAAGATAAATTGAAGGTTTTTGACAGCCAACTCCCAATAGTAAAAATCAAATCAAATCTAGTCGATGTCGACTCATAGCAGCTCTATGGATATTTTTCCTGTCCACAAAGCTTTCATGGCAATATAATGAACGTAGTTTGCCAGGTCTTTCTTTCACGTAGTCAATGCTGATGTTGTTGCCATTGTCACTTCAACATGATCATCTACCACTAGCACATACTGCTGCAGCCTGGAAAGAGGTTCCATTTATAGCCACATTACCAAACCTTGACATGCAAGCCCAACCCAAGATTTGAATCAGGTCTTAAGCAGCTGCTGTTTTCAGCATTAAAGACAATATATGATATATGTGACAAAAGAATATTATTACATTTATTATTTATTCAATAATTCATTTAATTCCCTTCCCTTAATTAATTAATAAAACTTAATTTCCTGTTTTGGCAAAAGGTCACCCAGTTAAAATGAGGCCTACTGTGAATTTATTACTTGGAGTTAACAGACTTTACTAAGCCAATCAATCAATCAAATTTAATTTCTATAGCGTTTTTTACAATGGAGCGTTGTCTCAAAGCAGCCTTACAATCTTATATGATCTTAAAAGGCCAATCCCAAGTTGAGCAAGCCTAGGGTGACAGTGGCAAGGAAAAACTCCCTGTAAGTAGAAGAAAGAAAACCTGCGAGGGCCAAGACTCAAAAAGGGACCCGTCCTCCATTAAAAGTATATTAAAGTAATCGTAAAATTAAGTAAGTAATACAATATTAATCAATATTAATATTTAAGTTGGGAATAAACTAAGTAACAAAAATAGATAGATTAAAATAGATTTTGAAACAAAATAGATTTAAAAATCAGTCCTCAGTGGGAGGTCCTAGGAGGCACATCGTCTCTTGGTGACTAGGTAATGGAGTGGTAAACTAGTTATGAAATGGCAGCATTCTGTTTCAAATGTCATTGATTGTTTTCTGTTGTTGTTGTTGACAGACTGTAGGCAGTGCCTGTTGGTCACCAGAGGAGTAATGCTAGAAATGGAAAGAATCAAAATAGAGAGCCTAATGAAGCACAGTGGAGGAGATTCCTAAGCACTATTACACAGTGATTCACTGATACTCAGGACTTAAGAATCCTGGAAAGGAATAAAACATCATTGCTGTGAAATCTCCAGACAATGCATTGACTTTATAACATTAACTCATGTCATTTTACTTATTATGCGTTTGTCTTAAACTTAATCTTAAGCAAAAACTGTCTTATATTTGATGTTTTTGAAGTTAGCCTCTTATTTTTATGTAAAACATATGACTTGCAATTGCACGTATTCCTATTAAGTGATAGCATGCATTATAGTTAAAATGTGGGTGCAACGTGCTGTGTGTCACACAAACCAAACAGCGCCAAGACAAGCGTTAAGATGCGGCCTCTGGTGAAGCATTAACACATCCAACAACCACATGGTGCCCCCATTTTACAATAGTTTATGTTCTGATACGACCTATACTGTCTAAGTGTCTGAATGCATTAAGATTCTTTTTTGAATTTTGTTTATTGACTTGTTTTTTTGCAGCGAGTTGCTAAGTGATTCTGTTCAGAAATTGCTTTATTTGCAAAAACACAATTTGTTACATCACAGACATGGACATGTTGACTGCTATTTTCCACAGTATTCTCATTACATTTCACAGGCACTAGAACAGACACTGCTCTTCATTGCTTCTGTTTTGGCAACAACAAAAGATATAAGAAATAATAAGAACTAATCTTTTGCTGTGTTCTTCACTGTACGATGTGAAAACTGTTCAATTAATTGTGTGGGGTTTTCATAAATAAACAATACCATATAAGGATAGTTTTGCATTTGTGTTTTTTAAAATAATATTTTAATATTTAAATGTTGCATTAGAATGCCTAAAAATGCTTGTGTTAAGGTCTGGATTCTATGTTTATTTAATTACAGACACAAAAAACTTTTTCAGCCGTCCTGTTTGAGTCACAGTATTATAACTTCAGTGTTATAGGTGATTCCAGTCTTATGTTTCCCAGTTTGATAACGGCATCCTATGGGGTCGGATCCAGTTGCAGAACCTGGGAGGTTGCAAAGACGTTTTACCCAATTAAAATTCCAATTCAGGTTATCATGGCAGACTATTAACCATCAGTAATGTACAGTTAATCATGCAATTACTGTATAGCCATTAATATTGGGACAGCTAAATGATCTTTAGCCACAAATATGTAGACATATTTCCTCGTGGGTTTACTCCAGGCACTCCATTTTCCTACCATAGTCCAAAACCATGCGTGTTAGGTTAATTGATTACTTTAAACTGGCGTATACTGTGACGTATATATTTGTGTATATATATATTGTATATACATATATTTAAAGCCTTGTGCGTATGTGTGTTGCTGAAATTGCCACTAATGCTCATAGTGATGTTAAACGAACAAACAAACAAACAACCACTACATTAAATTGGCATCTGGATTGAGTGTCATTTCACTGGGTACAAGATGAATGACCATAATGAAGCTGAATGAGTAAGAAAGAGCAAGCAAGTTTCAACACAAGAGGTGGAACATGTAATTGCATACAGTAATGTGCAATAGAATAGGACATCATGACACCATTAGAATAGTTTCTTCAGCAATTTTATAATGACCATATATAATGATTTCTTAATCTCTTCATTGGATACTAGGATAAAATAAAATACATTTGTAATAAACAAAGTTAGAAATAAAATAATTCAAATAAAAATAATCAACATCCAACAGCCCAGTCACCCACACACTCTGGCAGCTCGGTTCTATGGTGTCTCTCCTATTTCTCTGATTGTTTCAGACATAGGATGTTGGGGGGGACTCACATTAGCAGTCAACAGTGCCACGAAAAGCAGATAGTATTTTTCATACCAGTCACTTGAAATAAGTGAAGCAATTGGTCAGAACGAGCATAAACAAATGACTTGTATTTTACATGGTAGACAAGAAGATGGAGAGAGCTAATGTGAATGAGAAAACACATCCATCTGCAGATTCTTACACACCCACTGCTTTGCACTGAGTATTCACATCCCCACTCTGCTGTCATGGCTTACCTGTGTCGCAACCCATTAGCACAGTTTAGCCTGCATCAGTAAACCAGGCGCGTCTCAACCTAATTGTCCTTATGACACCTCATATAATTTATTTCTTTTAACATTGTCATGTTCTGATGTTAAATGTAATTTTGAGTTGTAAAGTCGCCATCAGGTTTCTGTAGCCTACAGTCAAAAAGTTTTTAGAATGGCACAATGTTTTCACAGCGTTTGCTGCATAGGTTATTATGGTGGCAATTTATATTAACTGTACATAGTGAAGAGTGTTCAGATGAACTGTGATTAATTGCAAAGTCATTACTTGCCATGAGAATTACAAAATTACAAAAATGACTGCATTCCAGCCAGTGCCTTTCAGCCCTACAAAATGTCCTGAAACCTTTTGCCCAAGGACACTGGCATACATAAGGAATGATATCAAAACATCCTCAACTTCTCCCAAGGTTCCAGGAGCAATTTGGAGATGAACAATGCTTTTTCCAGAAAGATGGAGCACTATGTCACAAAGCAAAAGTGATAACCAAATGGCTCTGAGAATAGTTTTTTTTTTAATTGCTAGGAAACTCCTCAGATCTCAATTCCATTGAGAACCTGTGATCTGTCCTCAAAAAGGGTGGACAAACAGAAACTGTGAACAACTCCAAACACTGCTTAGTCAAGAATGAACAGTATATCAGGATATTGTAATGCCAATCATTTTGAAGCACCAATACTCATGGGCTAATCCCTCACTTCCTAAATTACACCTACAATACAAGTACAGAGGCAGGATCCAAGTGTAGCACTTTATTCACAAACAAGAAAAAGGAAAATAATAACAATCAACAGTATATTAACACTAATAAAGTGAGACAGGCAACACAAACAAGGACTCTGCAGGATGAACCAACGCAGGAGTTAACAGTGACTTTAAAGACCACACCTGGTGCCACTCCAGTCAGCTAAGAACACAAACTTGAATCTACAAATGTGCAAAGTGGTCAACAGAATATTTAAAAAGCAGCTTTGAATGCTGTTGCAGATTCAAATGGTAGTCAATTGGCATGCCTAAAGTGTACTAGTATATATATATATAAAATAATAATTTGGATTATGTTTGTATGGCCTCACAGCAAGAAGGTCCAGGGTTCAATCACAGGGTGGAGCGGCCTGGGTCCTTTCTGGGTGGAGTCTGCATGTCCTCCCCGTGTCTGCGTGGGTTTACTCCGGGTACTCTGGTTTCCTCCCACAGTCCAAAGACATGCGTCTTAGGCTAATTTGTGTCTCTAGTGGCCCTAAGTGTGTGACTGTGTGCGTAAATCTGTGTGTGTGTGTGCCCTACGATGGATTGTCGTCCCGTCTTGGGTTGTTCCTGCCCTTGCGCCCAAAGTTTCCAGGGGGCATCGGCTGGCCCTCGACCCCATATGGATTAAGCGGAAGATAATGAATGACTTAAGAGAAGAATGCTGTGTGCTGAGGGCTGTGGGCATAATACCTATGCAAGAGGCAAAGGATATCACTGACAGAAGCAGTGCTTCAGGCTGTTGACAAGACAATATGGCCAAAAGTATCTGGACACAGATATTGCAGAATAAGAAGTTATTATCTGTTCAACAAAAGATACTGGAATGCCTTCCCAGAAGATCAAAGGCTGCTTGATCGGAGCGGAGCAAAAGTTACTACACTCCAAATGACTGTAATATAAACTGCTTACAAAATTTGAAATATTCCCTAATTAGTGTGATTAGTGTATATAAATTTGTTTTATTCTTACATTTATCCTCCAAGCCACCCAAGAAGGATGGGTCCCTTTTTAAGTCTTGGTCCTGGGAAAGTTTCTCCCCAGTTTTTTTTTCCTTTCCACTGTCGCCCTAGGCTTGCTCAATTTGGGATTGACCATAAAAGATAATCGAATGCTGTAAAGCTGCTTCGTGACAATTCTCCTTTGTATAAAACGCTGTAGAAATAAATCTGTCTTGGCTCTTCCACGTTTGGCTTCTTCTGACCCTTTTTGCTTCCCACTCTCTGTGTTTCAGGAGGGTTTCAGTTTAAACCCTGCAGTTCTCTGTCCTCCTTTTCCTGATTGTCTTGCGTCCACCACACTAATGTTTCTCAAAGAAATGACTTAAGCAGGAATCATTTACAGGATATGCGTAATCCTTTTAAAATGAACTCACAATTTGGATTAGTCGCCTAGAGGCGATGTGCCTCCAAGGACCTCCCACTGAGGACTGATTTTAATATCTATTTTGTTTTAAAATCTATTTTGTTACTTATTTTATATTAACTTAAATATTAATATTGATTTAAATTATATTGCTTTATTAATTTTACTATTACTTTAATAGACTTTTAAGTATTTACTTAATTAACGTCTGGGCCACCCATGGAGGGCGGGTCCCATTTTGAGTCCTGGTTCCTCCCAAGGTTTCTTCCTACTAGTTTAAGGGAGTTTTTCTTTTCCACTGTAGCCCTTGGCTTGCTCAATTTGGGATTGGCCTTTTAAGATAATGTAAGATTGTAAAGCTGCTCCATTGTAAAAAGCGCTATAGAAATCAATTTTGATTGATTGATTGATTGAAATGTAACGATTTACTGGATAAGACTTTCACAGACCTTTGGCCCGCAGCATTTTGCTTCTTTCGATTCAGACGTCCATAAATGGACGTGCTAATTCGCTGGATGACTGTAAGAGGATACGAGAGAGCAAATGCCTTGAGCGTTAGGTGCCTAACTCTCAGCGTTTTTTTTTTTTTCATCCTCTTTTTCTCCAAATTTGGGCTGAAATGAGAAAAGCATTACGGCTCCATTAATTGATTTATGCTGTTTTAAAATGGAGGTCTCATAGAGATAGAGGAATTAGCCTCACTCTTGGGCCAATTAGGCGAGCCGAGGCCTCTCATGGCCACCCGTGCGTGCATCTCAATCAATGGCAATACCCACAGGTGGACTGCCAAGCCTGAAACGCTCGCGCCAAGGCTTGCATGCTAAGGGCCGAGCCATTGCAAATAAATCTCCCTGTTCTGCCAATCTTCAGACCACAGGACCGATGGAACACCTTGGCCATTCTTAATTAACCGCTGAGAAGTCTTTGCTCTTGGAATTTCTATTCAAAAAGTTTTCGCTCATTTAAAATCCAGAGGACAGAAAGTATTTTTGGAATCAAATGACTCGCCTCGGCGTTTATTATTTGCCTTTTTGTCTTCAGAGGGAACGGCGAGTCCCTCCGAACGAACCCGCGAAGGCTCGGGAGGGAGCACTTCAAACAATTCGAGAGGACTGACCAATAATGTGCGAACGCCCAATAATAATGGATTCTAATGCAAATCGAATGACCTTTAATTATGGTCGAATTCTGTCGACGATCATAACCTGGAGCGCCATGACTAAACTTAACAATTAGCCCATTTAACCTGCCATATGACGCTGACCTTTTGCCGAGCACTCGACGAGACCGGTGCCACGTTAACACGGGTGACATCTGTTCTGGAACAGAGAGGGACGCAAGCTTACCCCCCTCTGCTCGTCCCGCAGGCTTTTTTGGACGACTTGGGCAATGCCGACACCCTGGCAGAGAAGTCTGGGGAGAGAAAACTGGCTGACATGGAGGTGGCATTGAAATGCAAGTTTTGCACTTAAGTGACAATCTGCCCCGGCTGTCAGGCTCAGGCGCCCAGGACTGTCATTCAAGGTTTCTCTCTCAAGAGACGCTTCAGATGGAGAAAATGGAATGCAGAATATTATTTTTTTATCTTAGTTATTTTCTTAGTGCTGCCTAGTAAACAAGCAAATCAGAGCCTAGTTTATTCAAGCTTAATTTGCGCAAACCAGGTCAAAACGGAATCGATCTGTGAGGACCGACATTTCAGGTTCGGTTTGACTGAGTTCTGCAGGAAACGTATCGTATTTGCCTTGTATGAACCTATACATTATCTCAATTTTCACGTGTGAAGATGTGAGTGAGTGAAATGAGTGAGTGAGTGACTGAGTGAGTATGGTGAGAGGTGAGTGGGTGAGTGAGGTGACAGGTGAGTGTGTGAACAAGTGAGTAAATGATTGAGTAAATGAGTGAGTGAGAGGTGAGTGAGTGAGTGAGTGAGGTGAATGAATGAGTGAGGTGAGTGAGAGTGAGTAAATGAGTAAGCAAGGTGAGCGAATAAATGAGGTGAGTGAAGTGTGTGAGTGAATGAATGAGTGAGGTGAGTGAGTGAATGAATGAGGGAGGTGAGTGGGTGAGTGAGTCAGTAAATGAGTGAGGTAAGGAAATAAGCGAGTGAGTGAGTGAAGTCACTGAGTAAACAAAGTGAGTAAATGAGTGAGGTGAGTGAGTAAGGTGAATGAGTGAGGTAAGTGAATAAGTGAGTGAGTAAGGTGAATGAGTGACATCAGTGAGTAAACAAGGTGAGTAAATGAGTGAGGTGATTGAGTCAGTGAATGAGTGAGGTAAGTGAATAAGTGAGTGAGTGAATGAAGTCACTGAGTAAACAAGGTGAGTAAATGAGTGAGGTGAGTGAGTGGGTGAGTGAGGTAAGGGAATAAGTGAGTGAGTAAGGTGAATGAGTGAGGTAAGGGAATAAGTGAGTGAGTGAGTGAAGTCACTATGTAAACAAGGTGAGTATAT
>JAUZST010069110.1:0-22077 GCA_034779995.1 Parotocinclus haroldoi | reverse complement strand
TATATTATTTAGGTATTTTAATCCAGTTCTTACATATAAAATCTATACTGCCCAAGGTGGTTGGGTCCCACCTTATTTTTTTGTCCTTTCTTCCTTAATACATTTGGGGTGGGGGTTCCCTTGCCACTCCGTAGTTGGGGTTGTTTTTATATATATATAAAACACTGCTTTGAGACAATGCACTATTGTTAACAGCGCTGTCTAAATAAATCTGTCCTTGGCTTTGATAAGTTTCGAGGATACAGAGCAAGTAATCTGAGACGATCCTCACAATCTTTCCAAATCCTCCAGAGTCTATAATCCTCCCCCTTTTCACTTCACCCCACCATTTTTAAATGGGTCTTACATCAGGGCATAGGGATGGCCAGTTTTGTGGATGAGTACACATTTTTGGACCATTGGCCTGCTGGAGGATCCAACTATGGAGTCAATGATGTCATTTATACGAAAGAGGATATCAGAGTCTTTTTGTAACACTGGGGAACTGATTGTAGATTTGGAGACTTACTGCCAGAAATTCTTGATCTGACTTATGACAGTTATAAATACAGGCATGGAGTTGGATTGAAATGGTGAGAGATGGACTGAAACTCCACCTACATGCTGTTCTCAGAATCCAAACGCTCAAAAATGGACCTGCGTGTCTGAGTTCCAAGACTTCGAGGGAGAGTTTGTGACCTAACAAGCTCCCGTCTGCGCTCCATGCCACTGCCAGCAGACAGCTCTCCTGCAATGTCCACTTTTCTGTACACACAAAAACACGTGCCTTAGATCTTCAACACCTATATCTCTGATAGTTTAGTTATAAATAAATAAAGCAGTTGTCTGCATGGTAAATAATCTCTTAATTTGACTAACCTTTCTGTATTTTGCTGATTTATCCCAGAGTACGCTGAATATGTCACTGACTTTGATGGTGCAGAAGTCGACACCTTCTCTGCACATAACAGAATACATGTATGCTTTATATATGTTGATCAGTAATTTAATCTTCCAGTCTGTGTTTTAAATTGAAATCTGCAAATCACACTTAACCCAATTTTTAAGTTTTGGAAGAAGAACAAATTTGATTTCTACCTGCCGTTTAATTTTCAATAACCAAAATGTAGGACCTACACATCCACACTGAATTTATGAGCCATATAAAATGGTGTATTAAACAAATATTGGCGTTACCATTAAGCCATGGAGAGCCCATTGTCCTTACAGCACTTGGGCCCCATGTTTTCAGAGCAGATACTAAAGCAAAAATGAAGACACAGAGTTAGACAGATCAAGAGAAAAACAACAGCTATTCCATCTTCTATTAATGTAATGCTTGTGGACCATATACCAGCATGAACGGGAGATTCAAGCTGTGGCTCGTTGTCACTGTTTGGGTGTTGACAATCTGGCTGTATATCACTACCAGCTGGTATTGACTGCATTGGACTACTTGGTGACTCAGGACCCTTTACAGTTGATGAGTCTGCGACCTTAGTAGTTGCAGTAATTGGCAAATGTGGTGTTGCCATACACACTGGATTAGAGTTATGTCTTGACAACCCGACTGATGGAGAACTGTTTCTTGCAGACACAGTTTCTGCCAAAGAATGGTTCATTATAAATGTTAAATATTACATATTAGAATGATTATAATAGAATATTCAAGAATAATTTGTTACTCAGGCATAGACCATTACCTGCTGTCGATGCATGTCCATTCTCCAGTCCAGAGGTGGCCAGCGGTTGATCCACCTCAATAGGCTCTTCACGTTCAATACTCTGGAAAACAAGTGTAATTAACAAATGTAATTTAGAATAATTGTTATACAAGAGCAACAAAAACATACTGTGTAATGCCACCGTTCCTCTTCCTTCTTTTATTTGTGTGGTTAATTCATTTGGATAGGTAAATATTCAGCCTATCTCACTCCCTAGGGTTATCTTCTGTTGCTGTGTCATAAACAAGTACAAACAGCTGACTCCATCTGTGACAAGGGCCTGTCTGGCAGCAGTGTGATGAGAATATCAGTCTGGAATTGATTCAAACTGGCTCTTATTTATCAAATGTGTGTTACTTTAAATTACACAGGGTGTTGGTGTTGTGTTGGTGTGTATGCAGTCAGAGATAAAGGCATCTGGACTCTTGCTTCAATGCCATAATGAATGTTTCATGAATCAGATGCAATATTTTATACATGATACTGAGTTTGTTTTAGTTTTTGTATAGTGTCATCATGTTGTGTTGACAAGTGAAATCAGTCTTGTATAATTATATACAGTATTACTTATAAAAAAATTATCATTACACAGCCTCACTATGGCGGCAAATTTATAGCCTCTCACTGTGTAAGTCTTCAGCTTAGACTACATTCTCAACCGTTCACAGATGTACCTAAATGACTTTCACCAAGAAACAGCATGTGACCTCTGATGTAATTAACCTACCAGGCCTAATCAGGGAGATCAAAGGGTCTCACCTCTAAGGCTCCAGATTATCTAAGGGAACAAGAGGGCTCATCTCTTGGAGCCCTTAAATGATGGATGTTATACAATCGAATTAGTCCATCTTAACACCCAGATTTAAGCATTTCCTTTTAGAAACATTAAAACAGTTAAGCAAGATCACCCAATGTCTGCATTTAAACGATTCACAAGTGAATACCAAAAAGAGTAGATTTTGTAATATCAAATATTGGCAAAATATTGGCAATATTCTTGAAATAGTTTCCACATAATGAACCTATACTCAGACCACATCAGAGGGCAATGACTTCCCCCTCCCTCCTCTGGCTACCAAAACTTACCTGGTCAGGACACAAGTACTTACAGTGACTATATTTAAATAATGCTGACTTACTCGTATATTCAATAACATTATATTTATTATTTTCTTTTACATTTCATGTTGTTTTATATTCTACTGTTTTTAAATGTCTACTTTATTATATACTTATAATAATAATATTATATTCTGGGTGGCATGGTGGCTTAGTGGGAGGCACTTTGCAGAAAGAAGGTCCTGGATGAAGTGATCTGTGCTTTCTGTCCCTAATAACCCTAATGGTGTGGGTTTACTGCGGGTGCCCCGGTTTCCTCCCTAAATCCAAAGACATGTGTCTTAGGTTTATCGGTGTCTCTAAAGTGCCTATAGTCTGTGACTGTGCGTATGAGCGTGTAACTGTGTGTGCCTTAGATTGGATGGGCACCCTGTCTGGGGTTATTCCTGCCCTGTGCCCTATGCTACCGGTTGAGCACTGGCTTTCCCGCGAACCTGATCAGGCTTAAGTTTTTTCTTTTTTCTTTATACGCTTTACAAAAATTAGGGGATATTTCATTTTAGATTAAAGTGTTTAATTAAATGTTTATATACATAAATTTATATACTGATATTGATATTTATAAAGCTGCTTTGAGACAATGCTCCACTGTACAAAGCACTATCAAATAAATCTTGGTTTTACCTAAAAACAATATTTACCTCGAATTTGTGTACTGTACAGCATGCAATGAGCTTTCATATAATCAAGATTTCATATTTGATACCTCTCGAAATTACATCACTAAATTAAATGGCCAGCTTATCACTGTTTAATTTAACTTAAGACAATAAGTAAGTTAGACTCAGTGCTTAAAGACTGTGATTCACTCCAAGTAATGCAGAATGCTAATGGAAGGTTTCTGTTCATTCAGGAAAGCCCAGAAGTTCACTGAGTTTACTGCCAAGGACATGCGTTCTGAAAAATTGGTGTGTGGAACTTTTGGAATTGACTCCACCAGTTTCCTGATAGTTGGAATTGGAATAAGAATTGATGCCAAAATTTCTGGAATCGTAAAGCCTTACTAAATAGGGCTCTGATTACATAAGCACATAGTGCAAAGCCATCTGTCACTAATCCCACTGCTTTAATAACTCCCCTTTCCAAAGTGAACAATGCCTCACACAACCTTAGCAGACTCTTCCTACTCCTTACCAACCTTCCTCCACACCTCACACAGTAAGTAACTAACAATATTTTCTAAAAACTCCTAAGCTCCATTTGTGCCCACACATGCATCAGCATGCATGAGCACACATGACTGTAAAAACCCAATATGCAATCATGTGCCCAGTGTAGAAAACTAACTGTATTCCCACATGCACATACTCGCAGTAAATGAGAATAAATTCCTTAGAGAGAAATGCAGAACGCAAATGAGTCTGTGGATGAGGAAAGAAGTGACATCAGCCTGGCGGCATGCTGAAGGGGTGAGTGCTTTGGAGTGCCAAGTGGCTTGAGCAGCTGTGATATTGAGAAGATAGAATTTACCATTCAGTCATGGAAAGTTGGTTTTCTGGTGGGACACACGGCTTCTCGGCTATAGCCCACGTCAGCGTGACAGTGATCCAGCCATGGAATCTTTCAAAATTGAAGCGTGGCAAATCATTTGGCTGTTATAATGGAGTGCTGCTGACAGTTCACCTCCAAAGTGTGTTCACCATGTGTATTAATAGGCAACCATTTCTGTGGTGCTTCTATTGGTGTATAATCGGATACTAACAAGCACTTTTCCACAATATTCTGGTCTAAAACCAAAAACCATTGAGCGTGAAGGCAATGGCTGTTCAGCATAATTACAACTACTGTTTTGCAAGACCACAACAGTTTGGGAAGAAAAAAATGCAGTTCATGAACTGGAACTGTGTTGTTACTGTTATAGCCTTATATAATTATACAGACATTAATAGACATTAATAAAGTGGCCCACGAAATCTGACATCTGATTTGATATTTTTCGTCTGAACAGTTCAAACTGATGCACGTTTGCATAAAAGCAGTGCTTCATGTGAACCACTCATCCAGAGGAAAACTGGAATCAAAATGGAGTCAACAGTAACAGACACATCTTAAACTATGTTAATGTGCAGTGAGAGCCAACAGCATCCACATCCTCATGTGCCCATATTTGGCCATTGCTATTATTATTTTTAGAAATTTCCTCAAACATGGAGCAGTGGCAATATGTGCCTTCTAATTTGTTTGCCCAAATATATCTGAGGTGCTGTCCCGCCACTGAAAAACGTCACTGTCATTTTGTATTCTCCTCAAAAACATTTGCACATGTATGACAAATATTGATTTGGTATGTTGTCACATTCATTCTGATCTGGCTGCATATCAGAAACGTAGCAATTTTCAGCATTTCAGTACCACTTATAAAAGTGGCCAAGATTTGAAAATCTGAATATATTTACATTACATTATAGATTTACATTATTTGGTGCCACATATGATGATGATCTATATGGGCTATATTCATCATTCAGTTATTTTGCCTTTGTACTTAAGCAATGACATTTTCTGTGTCTCTGATGTATGTTTATTGGACACAGAATAGAGACAACCTGTCGAAATAACAAAGCTGGAAAGGAATTTCGTGTCCATGCACATCGTTCCTATACATCCACATGGGCATTTCATGAACAAGAGTGTCTGCTAAATGTTTTAAAGTTAAGTGTGTTTACCTTCTTTTCCAAGAACAATAAGACTGTGATCTGAGTTTAAATGTCTAAAACATAAGGCCGCTGTACAAAAATCTGAATTCCCCATGCTACCTTGCTCTCTGAGCTTCATGGGTGATGAATGGGAAGTCACACTGAACACATTCTAGCAGCAGACTCAGCCAAAATGTGAACCTCATCAAAATGAGCAACTGTACAATGAAGTATAGCAGGCATGCAACTGCCTCTGACATTCTGTCTATGCTCCAAAAGCTGCCTGAATTGAATGTCAGTTTTGCTGAAGGACCAGCGGAGGCTGTGATTTTAGACATATATTAAGGGGATGTTCTAGCTACCGACATTTGAGCTCGCAGAATTTCGCTCCGGTAGAATGGAACACTGAGTACAATGAGAGCATGTTATGAGGGAACTCTAGAGGTTTGAATGGGTTATTCCAGTCCCTGTCACTCAAAATTTAAGAACACATAGTGCCACGAACACAGGGCCACACATGTACTGCGGTTTTGGTTAAGATTGGATAACATTATTCATACTTTACATTGTCTAACAGTGTCACAGTTGCTTCTAACATTGCTGGCTACACTGCATTATCATTAAGAAGCTTATAAGTGACTGAGACGGCTATAGTTGCAAGCAAGATGGGACAGACTCAGCTGAAATCTAGGTTATATAATTGCAGTTCAGTCTCTTTAAAACTAAATGTGGGGTGTGTGTTTTAATGGGGTATACAATCAACAATTTGATTAGTCAATGTTAAAATAAGCTGTAACCCAAGTTGTGTCTCCAGTCATAGATCAACAGGTTACAAAAACCAACCGACTCAAGTTATACACATCGCTGACATACATCTCTAGGCTTGCTCAGGGAACGCTATGTCTAATCTGGAATGGATGGTAGGATGAACATAAATCTCTCAAGAGTTGATGAATCATGAATAAAATGAATATATCAATGATAAAACAGCTAATAGAATCTGCTGAACGTTTCAGCTCAGCAGTAATTTGACTTTTACTACCATGCCATGCTGCTCTGAATGGAATGTCAGTGGGCTTTAAGCTTAATAAAGCAGCAGGCAGAGACAGGCAGTGAGAGGATTGCATGGACCTGCAAGGGTCTTTCACTCTGTAATTTCCTCCTGGAACTTGCATCCATGTAAAGGCCTAAACAGCTGTTCATTAAAGAACACAAAGCCTTACATTTTTGCTTCCAACAATAAACTATGGAAAAACAACTGAAACAAAGTAATTTCTTGCTCAATATATTTGTTTGTCCAAATGGGAGCTGAAGTTACTTTCCACTAGAATGCAAATATATTGATCTTATCTGTAAACATGCATTTCAAACATTGAAATGATAAGCAAATAAGTTATTTATGATGAACCTCTTTGTTATGAGATGGGTGTTCGGACCCAAGTATGCGGGATAGATGGAATGCCATGGCGTATAATAAGAATGGGGAAATAATATATATTAACTATAAACGAGGATAAAAAGGGGGGAAAAGCCCTAAATAATAAAAAGAACTAAGGAGGGAATAAAGTGCGCAGCTGTTGTCACGTGCATTAGAGTACCAACCTCCCCAGCTGGGCAGGGTGCAAATGAATCGCAAAAATGCCTAAGCGCCAGGGGACAGACGTGCAGCGAGCTCGGTAAAGCGCTGACGATGGAACGTCTCCCAAATCGCGTAGAGCGCATGTATAGCGAAGGCGTGAATGAATCGCGAGAGGCGCCGTAGCACCAGGGGGCGAGCGTAAGTAGCGTGAAGAAGCCGTGCTGGGGCGCGTTTCATTTGGAATGGGCACCCGGCTGGAGTGAAACTATACAACTCGAGATGGCCATGTCGGGGTGCGTCTCGTTTAATGGAGTGGGCAGACGGCTAGAGTGAGACTTGAAGGGAGCACGAGCTGGAGCGTGCGAGGAGCGCATGGAAAAAGCCGAGCCGGGGCGCGTCCCAAATCTAGGTGCGCAGCTGGCTGGAGTGAGGCTCGAAAAGAGCGCGAATGAAGCCGCGGAGTGAAGGGGGTAACCTGAGTCTGTCCATAGACAATAGAATTACCTCGGAGGTTCCACTCCTACACGTCCTTCAGCTTTAAATGCCACGGGACGTTACCAACTAACCATAGCGATTGAGCGAACGTCCAGCGTGTCGAGGCGTGTGCGCCCCGGTGTTCGGGTGCGCCGGAAGTGAGAAGACCTGGCCACGAATGATGCGAGACTCTGCACTTAAGTAGCGGAAACAGCAAGTGTTGGACATCAGGTCATAAATCACGCACAGGATATAAAGCACCTCACTGATCGCTTCTGTAACGGAGAGTATGGTGAAACACACCAGGGCGTAAGGTAGGGACCCTACTCTTGAGATAATATATGGAGCTTAGGCAGTGATCCAGTGGCTGTCGATTGCAGCTTCATTGCAGAAGAACAAAACGGCATCTCCAAGACATCCACAGGTCAGTAAAGTTCCAAGCCAGGGGCCAGCCACCATGCTTAGGGCTTGAGGAGAAGAAAAGGCGGAGGGGGTCAGGCCATTTTTCCATGACAGCACCAAAGTTGGCACCCAAGTTCTAAGAGCCTTTGGGTGGTTTAGGGTTTCAGACCACCCGCTGCAGAAGATCTTGGCCAAACCTTGCCCTCTGGCCCCCAAAGCAAATACACAATATTTTGAAGAAGGTCAGCGGCAGGAGGAAACGTTAAAGTCAGTGTTGAATTCTCAGAAAAAGGAAAAGAATTGCGACCAGTAACAGGCTAAACGCTGAGCTCAGACAATTTACATAAGCAAAACATTGCTTGCCCATTTAGACTGCTGGTCTCTTTGTAAGTACACATGTGGCAGATGTGTTATGTATGCCTTTATGGCAGGCAAGTTCATTAGATCTGTAGGGCAGTCAGGTCAGCACATAAAGAATTATTAACATGTAACCATGGAGATGAAAATACATGACATTGCCTAAAAGTAATTAGAAGTGCCAGGAGCAACACAGGAGTGGCTGAATACCTTTGCAATATCCCCTCACCCGCAAACAGATCTCGCTTTCCAACACTTACCCCCTTCTCCCATGTACACATACACTGCTCTTCCATCCAGTGTATTATTAGCTACCCTACAGTTTTGTTCTAACCCTCCCCTTTTGGCAGGAACTGCTGTTGGACATAGAGATCCAGGCAGGGCAACCAGAGGAGATTATATACTCAGTTCTATTGTGTGAGTTCTGGCATTGGTCCGGTAGAGTCTGTAGCCAGGCTTAAAATGTCATGAATACACACACACAAAGTGAGAATGAAAAATCACTAACATGTAAAGTTGTTCTTGTAAAAGCAATGCATAAAGTCCAATCTTGCAATGCATTTTTATAAGGAACATGAACAGCAGAAAATATGCCTAGCAATTATGTCTATTTCAGATTCAATTTAAAGGAATCCAAAAACATTCATTAGGGTTTTATATAGCTAAAATACCTGGGATTGCTAATAGCTCGGACATATTTAACAGCTATGCAGTCATAAACCCAGATGTGCTGGCATAATGTTATAGTAGCAAATGCCAAGACACACTCGCATGTGTTATGAATGTAAGGTAACCCAAAGAGCCAAAAGAGCCGTAGAACCAGTTCGAAGAATTCATATTAGATAAATCCCTCTTAACATATCAGCTATTTTTTTGGTTTAGAACTGAGTGCAGGAGAACAACGTGTAATAATGATCTTGAATAATGTTATGGACGAGGACTGTGAGGAGGGGAAACCTAATTTCTTGATAAAGGCTTTCAGTTAAGCAAGTAGAGACATCCCAAACTTTCTTGTTTCATATGTCATACAAACTCCAGTGTGGCGTTCTGAATTCAGGAAGAATGTAATATATTCTAATGTAAAGGTAACATAACTTTGCAAACCTTTTCTCAGGATCAGGTATTGCAGACTGAACTTTAACAGCCCAATATAAATGTCTGTGTTTAAAAGCCTTTAGTTTATATGAAAACATTATTGTATAAAACTTTATTATATAAACATTCTGTAGTGGACTATAGTGAAAAATATGTTTGATATACATGTGTATCTGTGTTCTCTCACTGAAACACTGAAGGAGTTTGCACTGATAGCAACCAAGCATATCTTATCTTACTCTTCTACTCCTGCACAAAGTCACGTGTCCTCACACATACCCTCACAAATGAACGTCTAGTCAGACAAGGTGTAAAAGATGTACCATGCCAAAATACTGAGTAATTTCAGATAACCCTCTGACCACTGAGCAGTTTCATTATGATTACCAGGAAAGGCATAGCCGGGTCCACCTCCACCTAAACCAAAGTAGATGTGGTCTGTTTTAGTCATTTCCATTGGCTGCTGATGCCTAATGTGAAACGGCTCCTCAGGTTTCCACTCTGAATGATCTGTTCAATCTCTGTTCAAAATCAGCTTAGTTCCTTAGTTAACTAGTAACACATAATGTCAGAAAGTATGTATGTAAGTAAGTATTTCATCAGTATGATGACTCAAGCTGTATTTGTTTATGACTGTTAAAATTGAACAGGGATTTTAAAAATTGGTGTAAAAAAAGGAACAAATCTTTGCAGAATTGGAGTGAATTGGATGCTCATGCTAATCCTTGAAGGATTATACTTTGGATGATACTTTAGACTTTAAAAGCCAAACAATTGTAATTTTATTTACACTCACTTGTAATTACATAATTATTATTTTTCTTAAACTCAGAACAAAAAACAGGCTCTTGATAAATTAGCTAGTATTGCAAGCGATCAGTGGCGCTGAAACTGTGTCACTAGGAATGGAGCTGAATTTCTCTATCCCTGACACATCTTATGATAGAGGGCTATAACAGAGAGGCCCAGTGGCACTGAGGGATATAGCATAGACCAGTGGAGGAGCAGTGGAAGGAGGGAGGCTCTGTCCTGGGTGTTCTTCTAATCCTCACTCTCCCAATGTACTTCAAATGAGGCAGAATGTTTACACAATGGCCCATTGAGACCACAGAAATGCAGCAGTAATTGGCAACAGCAGGGCAGGACTCTTGAGCAAAAGCGACATAGACCGGAAGCAGGATGGACCAAAGGAGAGATTATTTGTGGAACACTGAGGGCATTCCTCTAGAGTATAGTCCTGCTGGAGGATGGTATTAAGAGAAAAGAGCCCTAGTTTAAAACAAGTAACTGTTAAAGCAACCTAAGACAATCTCAGAGACAATCCAGAAGGCTATCTAAAGATGTTCTAGAACACGTAATGATGAAAAAGGTATGTTTTGGAAGACACTAATGCAACAGAGCAAGAGACAGAAAGATTACAAAGATGTAGTGACTACAGACCAAGATTGAGCTCAGGATAAAGGACAACGAACAGAGGGAAGCATGGAAGGGTTTCATGACAGAGATATCCAGGGCTGCAGACACAGTGTCTGAGATGAGCATCACAGATTAAGTGAGACATGCAGTAGGTATGATATTCACAGATGTTTATAGCAAAGTCACACAAACAACCGTTGTGAGAAAAGCTAGTGCACGTAAAAGCTCTTCTCTGTCAGAGCTGTAGCCTGGAGCAGTAGGAGGACTTGTGACACCTGCAGAAACAGTCTCTGTGTTATCCAAGGCCAACAGCATATCTCTGCCTCTCTTTGCAGGTGTGGATTTTTAAATAACAACATTGTGTTCCATTATAGCCTAATCTAAATGACTCCAGAATAATTAAACTTGTTTGAAAAACCGTTTTAGGGTACAGATGTAAGCTCATCTCATCAGGTAGTATGATCACTTCAATTAAATGAAAATGACTTTTTCAGTCTGCAATGACTGGATTGAGACAAATCGCATGAATAAGCAACACAACCTCTAAACCGCAACCTCAAATAATCTCTGAAAGGGAATCCAGCTGAAGACTCTTAAGCCATTTTGGAAAATGCCATCTATTCTGGTTACTTTTTTTTACTATTCTTGTTTCAGCCAGATTATTACTCATTTCTGTTGAAATCACAGGATTGCATTGCTTTGAATGTGAAATGCAACAGCTCATGCCCTCTTCAAAGTAACTCTTGTGACAAACTTAAAGATGACGAGTCATTTTTTGACATCTTTACCACCTTTGTATTCAGTGTTTATAAATCAAACCATACTAGTTTAAAAGAAGCATGAAATAGTGTCTCACGCATCATGTGGTACTTTCATGTGGTTTATAAGTGTTTGTCTGCTTAACCCCTGGAGTAAATCTGATATTGCCATGCCCCTTGGCTCAGAAAACACTTTCAACGCCTTTCATCATAACCCTCCCATAACCTGCTAAAAGCCATCATTCCCCAGTATACTCACATTGTTCTTGTTGCTGACAGAGAAGGTGGCTCTGCTTGAGAAGCGTGCAGTGGTCGGGCTTGATGCTGAGCCGCTGGGGGCAGCAGCATTGCTGGGTGAATTGGGTGAGTGAGCAGTGCTACTTTGAGGTCGAGTTGGTGTTGATCCTGTACCCAGTAGAGCACTCCTGTCACACACTGTGCCAGTCAACATCTCCACCTGGCGTGTAAGAGCCTCTAGCTGGCTCCGAAGTTGCCGGTTTTCCTGCTGCAGTTGAGCCACAGCTTGACCAAGTGGCCCACTCAGGTTTAATGCCTCCTCCAGACGCCGTTCTACTCCCATCTTAAAGGCACTGACATCCACGTGAATCTCACGAACAGCATTGTGCAGCGTGGTCTCATAACGTGTAAGGGCAGCACACACTGTCTCACCTTCTGGAGGGCTCTCACCTGGCAGCACCAATGCTGGCCCAGCATCCATCTCTCCCAGGCCAAGGCTCAGCTAGGTTAAATCTCTTCACAAACTCTCCTAAAGTTCTTTACTGAGCTCTTATGCTCTGTACCAGTAGTCTGCTTAAAAATCCCAGAAAGGTCCACCAAGATCCACCATCAAAGTCCTGATGAATCAGCACTAATACTTCAAAAACCTTATCAACCCAAAGTACAGTCAGGACATCTGTTCTTTCATAAGTATGCTGTAAGATTGTTTCTGTAATATTCTTTTGGAATTGTGTCTTCTCAGTTCACCAGTCCTGCTTTCTCAACTAGGTGCTAGTGAGAGCTCTGCCTGCTGCGCTGTTTAAAAGTACAATTCAAACAGGCAAGTTAATCTCCCACTCCTCACTCTGGGGGAGGGAACAGAGAGAATGAAGGCGGGAAGTAGGTGGAGAGCTGGAGTTCTGTTCTATCCCAGCCCTCTGGGAGCTGTTGGAAATAGTCCCCTTTATTTTTGTTTTTTTTCCTGTCCCTCCTTGCTCTCCTTGTCTCTCTTCTCTACTCTCCATTGTATTTGTGCTCTTCTCTTTGACAGAATTTTCAAAAACTTTTGATGTACCTCTTCCGACATTTTCTGCCATTATAATAGCCCTTTGCTTACTGTTCTGTTGACTTCACTGTGTGGCTCTCATTCTCTCTGAGTGCTGTCAAACAACAGAAATGAACAGGTGAAAATAGTGTCTAGACAGCCCATATTTTGGTGCCCAGCGATGCTTTTTGATACCTCAGTGATTCTAAAATACATTATTTTTTGTATCAGTGTTGTCACAGATATTTCTTCTAAAATTCCTTTGGAAAAATGGAGTTGAACCAAAAGTGCAAATTTGTGATGCAATGATCCAAAACAGTTTTTTTAGAGTTTGTTTGAAAATGCATCGGTTGCAATCCAGCCCATGGCTGTCCAGAATAAGTGGCTCTGACATCAGAGTCATAGGATCAGTGTTACTTTTAATGTAAATGAAATGTATTAGAAAATGTTGCTTAGCCATGTGTAGCCCCGTTTTAGGGGTGCTGAAGTACCTCTAAATTGAGTCCCAGCACTTTTGTCTCTAATAAGCTAAATATTAAAATGTTAAAACCATATTAAGTACATGGTAGAAACATAATATTTTAACAAGAGAAATACATACCTAAAGCCCTGATCCTACAATTGCCTCTGAAACTTGAAGATGTCTAAAATAGTTATGCTTATCCTGTACATGTACCCTGCGAATTCTGGATTAGGCTCCAGGCCCGCTCCTGTGACCTTGACTAGTACATTAATGGGAATCAAGGCAAACTCAAGGGGGAGAGGCATTGCTGAGTACAGAGCCTTAAAATAATTGGTTACCATGGCCAGAATTTGACAAATCATAGTTATAACAAACTAGTCCCATTAAACTAAAGATTTGCTAATATGGATGACTATGCATCTAACTCATACAGTTTAGTGGAACAGGAAATCAGTGTTCATGTAAATGTCATAAATCTTTCTTATTGTAAATGCAATAAGATTTTATTACATTATCAGAAAAAGCTGAGATGTTATGGAAAATGCTCACATGTACTTAAACCTGATATATTTGATGTTTTTGTCTGACCAACTTCATTTTATTTAATAATAAACCATAAATTCCTGCATTTCATTCCTGCAACACATTCCGAAAAAGTTGGTATGGGGCAATTTATGGCTAGTAATGAATTAGTAAATCTTTATGATGAGACTTTATGATGGCTAGTAATGAATTAGTAAATCTTTATGATGAGACTTCAAACAGGTGATGTCAACAAGTGACTATAATAATGATTTGGTACAAAAGCAGAATCCTCAAAAGTCTGAGACTCTGATGATCAGAGGATCTCATGTATGAGAAAATTATTGCAATGTTTAAAAACAATGTTTCATAAAGAAAGTCTGGAATATGATAAAGTATCCCCTAAGTTATGTGACCAGTATATATCAGTACTAACATTTTCTGATTTAACTTGTTTTGCATTGCCTTGTTCATAAATGCATGGAAATCACTGGAAAGATGAGTTATTGGTGGAATTAATGTAGTTGATAATTGTCAAGATGGTCCTTTTCATCTTTGGTCCAGAGGACATTGGGTGAATTATTTCCCCTAATTTTTTGTCCATTCTTGTGAAATGAATTACAAACTAAATTCTTTTTTTTTCATTTTCTTCTTGTATGGTGAAAAAAATCCTAATCTGTTTTCTATCCCGTCTCAACCACTACAAGTCTTGATCTTGACTTGGCACTAGCAAGCTTGACCACAACACGTGTTCAATTTGCAATTACATCTTTTTGATGAATCTTAATAAGAACCAGAGAAATATAACGTGACAGAATTTACTTCGACATGGCAATGGGTTTGTTTGGTTTGTTTCTGTGCATATTTGAGTTTGTGATTTGTCAATTGACAGGCAAGACAAACACTGCTCATCAGAAGAATGGCAAAGAGGGAGATGAGGTTGTAGGTTGTAGAGGGCACAGTGCCAGTAACCTCTTCAATCCCATAAAGCAGCTGAGGCACTCAGCTTGAAACAGCTTTACATTCTAGCCCTCTGTTTACTGTAAACACCAAAGGCCACAGGGACACAGGAGGTGATTTATAATCATACACCCTCATCCCAGACGATTCAACCCCCTGCTGGCATTACTTTACAGATCTGACTGTGAAACAACACGTGACACTGACAGGAAGCCTTCATGTTGGGCAGGAAAAGAGAACTGTCAGTCTTTTATTCATCATGTCCCAGTGCAATTGTGTTTACTTTATAATCCCCCGTTTGCCTCCTCACAACAAAATAAATGAACAAATGAATTGCAAGCTTCTGAATATGCTATGTATTGTGTCTTTTTCCCTGGCATTTTCTACGATATTATTATCATCGTCTATGGACAGTGTTATGCGTTGGGTGTTTTGTTATACGGTGTATAATAAAAATGGGGAAATAATATATGAAATAAAGCGTCAGCTCAAAAAGGCGCCAGAGCGCCAGAGGATGAGCATCAGCTCAAAAATGTGCCGGAGTGCCAGAGTAAGCCATACTGGGGTGCGTCTCACATGGAGGGCGCCGGCGGATGAGGGCACTCCAAGCCGGAGCGCGTTTCATTTGGAACGAGCCGCCGGCTGATGTGAGACTATATAGCGCGTGATAGCCACATCGGGACGTAGCTCGTTAAGAACGCGCAGTCGGGTGGCGAGACTCTAGCCTGGGCGGATGACCTGGCAACGGACAGCACTAGAACCCGGACTTAAATAGCCGGAGAGGCAAATGTTCGTAATCAGTTTGTACATGAAGGACCATTTATAATTCGCCTCATCGATTGCTCTGTAACGGCAATAGGCGAGGACAGCGGAACACTCCGGAGCGAAAGGTAAGAACCCTGACAGACAGGAAGTCTTGACATAAAACATGATGCTGAAAATGCCTTCAGAAATCAGAAAGGGGCTTCTCTGTCTGCATAATGGTGCACATATGAATTGTGGCTTGTTACTGTATCTAAAGCTGCTGGACTTTTTTGCCAACTGTGCTCAGAGCTTATCAGATGCCATGGAAGGCATTGTGGCAGTACAGAGGAACAGATGCCAGCTGCTCGAGTGGAACCAAGCAAACTTTGAGGCCCCCCGATCACCTCATCTAGAGAAAACACACAGGCCTAGACTTGAGAGAGCGTTCTTATCAGATCATTGTAAGTGATAGCAATCGCTACATTGTAGAGTACTATGTGTTAAAGGATGCAGCCAAGACAAAACCATATCATAGTGTTTTTCTGGGAAATCACAGAAATACCTGGAGTATGATGTCATAGGTAACACAAAGGCTCTTGGTTGCATGTTACGTGGGTTAAAGGGACTGCCATGGCATAATTGTTAATGTACTGGACTACAGACCAGAATGTCCAAGTTTGTGTCAGTTCATTATCATCCTGGTGTCTGCTAAATGAGTAAATACTACATGTATATTAATATTGCATTTGATTTGTCTATAAATAATTTCATTTTACGATGGTTTATAATCTTATTCACTGTCAATCTGAACATTTCTTAATATGAACTTGCAGTGCTACATACAATCAGGCAAACAACTATACTCTGTAATCTTTACACTATGTTTGATGTAATAATCTGCCCTATTTCCCTTATCAATTTCACAGTATATGTGTGTTTTTAAAAATACGTGTAGCTGTACTGCCCACTTTCATGTTTTATAGGTTATAATTTAACTTTCTGCCTCAAGCCCAGCCCTTTGCACCATATGTTAGAGATCAAGTGAAGTACAGTGTGCATGGTGGTAGTAAACATTAATGAGCCTAGTTTAAAGTAGCCACAAGTGCATACTTATAATGTCACTGCTGTTTTCATATAACTTTTTCACACACACACACACACACACACACACACACACACACACACACACACACACACACACACACACACACACACACACTGTCCATATTGTACAGCTGTGGTATACTCACACAATGGGATTTTGTACAGACACACACATTCCCAGACAAACATCTACCTTGTTTACACTAAGGAATATATTTATTACTGTATTTACCTGAGAGACTATGCTTTTTCTTTCTGTATAAAGGGATGATTTGAAGGAATGCTCCTGGTCCTACTGGAGAAAGACATCTTTCATCCATAAGACAACTGATGACAAACTGCTTATTCATTAAAAACAAAACTCCATTTGTTTCACCACATGCTGATTACTGTTCCTTTCCTGCATAGCCATTACATCAGAGTTTCCATGGAAATAGTTATGCTCAAACACTTCCAAAAAGAATAACATCCATCTGGTGATGTCATTGTCACATCAAAGTCATAATTTGATTAAGCTCCCATGATGCCAAGAAACAGCAAGTGAGTGGAAGGGTGACTGAAAGGTTTGGAACGGCAGGTAAGAGTATGATAAAAGTCATTCCAGCATGTTTTTATAGTATTCTTGGCAATCAGTTTAAGGTATGAACACAGGCAGCCTTTGACAGGCACAGTCAGACGTTATCTATTTATGCTAAACTGCAGACGCTCACAGACTCGTACACTCAGCTTTAGTCATTCAACACTTGACTGGCAGAAGACAGACACAGTAATTAAGCAATAAACATATAATATATGCAGCATGAATCACTGAACTGCCAGTTTTGCTGAATATCTCTCAATGTGTTGCTGTTGTCGGCCCTTAGGTCAGTATGCCGGTGGTGAAACCAAGCCAACAGAAGATGTGACCTTGTGGTGGAAGGAGGGTGAAGGAAATTAAGAATGGAGCCAACCTCGCTGGCTCCATATAATTACAGCCCTGCTCCCCTTCTTCCACAGGAGGCATAAGTGATCTTATGTGCTACCCTTCTTCAGCTCAAACACACATGCACACTTTTCCTGAAGAGACCAAACATACATACATACAAACATAGATACAAAGGTAAAAGACATTAGTGTACCAGCACAGTAAATGAACCTGCCAAGACATGCTAAACCACAAAGGCTGAGAAAAGCCCAGTTAAGCTTATTGATCAACACTCCTTGATCAAAATGATTCCAACTCCTACATGACAAACACTGCCTGGATTTAAGGACTAAGTCTTTCTATTAAATTATTTAATGAAAACGCCTACGAGTATTGCACGAGTGACATCATAAATCAAATACAAACGCTAACAACAATGGCAGAGCAAATCACAGAAGGCATAACAAAACCCCCAAAGAAAAGGCATAAAATGGATTACAGAATCAATAACGCTGCTTATATTAGATATAATGCATCAGTGAATGAAGAAATGGCTACTTGGACTGGCAAAAACTGAAATTCACACTATTTTAGAATAAACTGATGGTCAGTTTTTGATATTCACTTAAAAATAATGATCCAATATAAACCCTAAAGGTGTACCTGAAGAGTAAATTAGTTGATTAGTTCATTGATTAGAGTAGAAATTCAATCATTCAGTAACATCACAAGTAATTCTTTGGAACACCATTGTGAAATCATGCTGGTACAACATGGATAATCAGATTTTGTACCAGCTGGAGTCCACGTCAAGTGAGAACTGTCATCAATAAAGAACATACCAAATAGCCTATAATTGCTGAAATGTAAATAATATAATTAAAATCAAAATCCAAATATTCAAATTGTTATGTTGATATGATTTCTTTATGAAAAACATATAAAAATATATAAAATAACATATTGTGCATATATTTATATAATAGGATATTAAGTGATACCATATGAATTTATAATAAACAAAAGTGCTTAATGTTTGGATAATAAACAATTGCTCTTAATTTATTTACAATAAACAATAGCACTTAACATATTTATAATAAACAATAGCACTTTATTTCATGATTTGTTTTTTTTGTCCTTGTGAATAAAGTGTCTATAAAGTGGACTTCAGAGGCTTTTTTCAGATTTATGTACATATTTGTGTGTGTGTGTGTGTATGAGAGAGAGAGAGAGAGAGTGGGGGGGGGGTCAATGAAAACTGATCAAATCAAGTGCTGCATGCAGCTCGACAGTTACAATAGAGTGATAGTGTTAGTCAGTATATGAGAAACACTGCATTATCCTGGTTATTTAGCTAATGCTGGTACAGTACAGTATCCAATGCAGTATAGCTAAGTGCAGTATATAACATGGCATTGAAACCTTGTTATATAACATGTATACAGAACATATAGTGTTGCATACATGTACTCTACATATAATTCAGGCAAAACTGAGCAAAAGTAAGCAGAATCTGACTTTCTCAGAATTTCAGAAAAACAGAGAGTGAGAATCCTATCAGATAGGATGGGGAGAGGCTGAAGCACTGTCTTTTCCTGAAAAGCAAGAACAAACAGCCATTCTACAGTTTAAACTAATACTGATATGTCTCTAATTACACATTCTCAAGGAAGCAAAGAGTGCACTGATGTCATAGCTGGAGTCCCAGCCAAATCTTGATCATATTCTTCAGTTGTTCCCACAATCAGCCTGTCGTGTCCTGAGTCTCTCTTAAAAGTTTCAGCAAAAGCCTCATTCAGCATGACATCATCCATGTCAGTGAAGTTCCTGCTGGGTGAGGTTGACACACACATACCCGCACAATCTCAGGAAACCAACATGACTATTATCACCACCACAGAGAAACTGGTGACATTGAATGTGTTGGACAAAATAGAGGTTTGTTGGACTGTTATTCGAGATCCAAGTCCTAACCACTATAATATGTATCACATCATTGTGAAGCTTCTTACTGATGTGGCAGAGTTCTTTGTGTAAAGCATATTTTCAAATTGAAAGTTACACAAAAAACAAACTACTGGAGGTTTAAACTTTTCACAATTGGCAGTGAACCGCATATTACACAATATTGATGAAACCTGCTAGACGCCTTTCCAACAATACTGGAGATATTAAATAAAATAAAGGCTGCAATCAGGTAACTAATTAGTATTTGTTCAGTTGCTACAACAGGTGAAAATCCCGACTCTCTACTGGACCTTTATAAATCTTCCCATGCAAACTAAAGCCTGTGTGAGAAAACTGGTTGCTGTAAAATGTTCATATGCTTTCAACGACAGCAAGAAGCCTGACTTGGAGAGTGTTGGGGATTTCTCCAGGTGAATTTAATTAGGAGTTTATGGGTATAATTCATTCTCTGTGTATTTGTGCGCAAAACGTCAGGAATAAGGAAAACAACACAGCTTTCAGAAACCTTCTATAATACATTAGTTATTATTATATTATAACTAGGCACCTGTAGTGAGAGTGTTACAAATTCATGTGACGAGTAACCAAAACCTGTCACTGCTCACAGATCTTAGGTGCATGTGCACACCTGCTGAGAGAAGCAGTGCCAGGTGTTGCTAATCACCCAGACACATGTGAATGAGTGAGAGTGCTTTTCTTGGCACCATTAAAATGACCTCATCTGTGCCCCCCTCACTTCAGGCTCCTTGGTAAAACTGGCCTGCATTACATTGTTTTCGTTCAAATATGATGGAAGTGTTAAAGTGTTGTTGCTTGGTGATCACACATATGAGTAATAGCTGGCCACTGTGTTTGAGCTGTGCTTAGTAGCTGTTTACAGAAAAGAAAGGTATGTGTGCAATGTTGTTCAAAGATTTAATTTAGACAGCACATCACTCATCGTTTTCAAATGTGACCCTAACCTTCAGAATGTGCATTCTGGATAAAGCAGCACTGTCTGAACCTCACATTAAATATGAACAGTCGTATTTGGTCGTAAAAAATACGTATTCACATATATGTATTTTTGTTCATTGCTTAGAGAAATTAAAAGGGCAGGTATGTCAAAATTTTATAAAACTAAAAAAAAAAAAACCTAAAAAAAGTTTAATTATTGTTTGAATTGATTGAATGTTCTAACAATAAAGATTTATTACTTCAAATGAATAAGTTAGAATGTTATAAACATTCCACCTCCTGTTGCTAAATAAGTACAAGCTACCTAATTAATTGCCTGGTAATGTGATACTTTTGATTCTACTTCAATCTTATTTCAATCCCTATCCTTTTGTTACCGCTAGAACTTTTGTGACCCAAACAATTCTAGGAACTAATTTGAGAGGAACTACCAGTCACAGAGCTCTCCTGAGAACTACTTTCGCTCCTGGGCCTTTATAGGTTTGCATTTACACCAGTAGTAGGAGGGTGTGTGATGCTAGACTGATAATAGTCATGCATGCTATACAGGGAGTTTAGGAGTTAGAATTGTTCATGTTACTTGTTGTGTACACAGAGAGCTATGAAAAAGTATCAGAGGGTTTGCCTACGTGGACTTAGTACACACTCTCTGTATCTCTGCGGGTTTCCTCCATAAATTCATGCTTCCTCCAACATTCCAAATACAAGCATTAGGTTAGCCGGTGTTGCTAAAGCATCTGTGTGAGTGAGTGCATGTGTGTACATGTGTCCTGCTATGGACTGGCACCCTGTCAAAGGTTTATTGGCCACTGTTCTACTGGTTAGGCCCTGGCCCCTCCGTGCCCATCAATTGGATTTTGTGAATATGGATAGTGGAAATTGAATTCATAATAGGGCATGTAGCAGACACACTTATTTAGAGCAAAGTACAAAGATGCTTTGTGTTCTGCTAGACATTACCTCATGGTAGTACAGCAGCCTATGGGCTCAAAACGTCAATCTAAAACCCTGTTAATTAGTTAGTTCTGTTGATGCTATATAGATACATGGCTCCAGTGATCCAGGTTTGATCCGAGCCTCTGGTTACTGGCACTTAAGTGTTTGCATGTTTTTCTTAAGCCACTAAGTTTTTTTTCCACATCTTACAAACATGCCTGTAATTAAATAATTGCAGTTATTATTGTAAAGCATCAGACATGATGAAACATATGTATCTAATTCCAATAAGCTTTACTTTCCAAATACAGTACTAAAACATTACACAATTAAATCAATAAGTATAAATTTACTAAGACTTTCATCTAGCTGCTGTTAGCATGTTTAGCTACCATGACTACTCTAACATAAACTTTGTTTATTGTATTATTATGTCTTAGACCACCATTAGATTAGATATACCTTTGTTTCAGCCATGGTATAATGACCACATTCAATTATTCCCCAGTCTATTTATTAGAATACAAACAGAAAATTCAAGAAATATGTACCCAGTATTATAAACTTAAAAAAATCAATTAGAAGTGTGGTAGCCTAGCAGCTAAGGTACTGGCCTCTGGACCAGAAGGTTCAGGGTTCAAATCCCACCTCTGCCAAACTGCCACAGTTGGGTCCTTGAGCAAGACCCTTAACCCACAATTGCTTGGATTGTAAGA
>JAUZST010069099.1:0-22077 GCA_034779995.1 Parotocinclus haroldoi | reverse complement strand
TCCTACCATTTTAGGGAGTTTTTCCTTGCCACTGTCACCCTAGGCTTGCTCAACTTGGGATTGGCCTTTTAGATAATACAATATTGTAAAGCTGCTTTGAGACAATGCTACGTTGTAAAAAGTGCTATATAAATAAAATTGAACTGAATTGAATTGAATTATTTTGCCTCATTATTACATGAAAAACACAGCAGGAGAGGCACTGGCTTCAGAGCAGAATTGTGAATTACTGTATATCCACATATCATTTGTGTGTGTTTGTGTCTGTGTGTCTGTTAAATACAGCATCAAATAATGCAATGCAGTTAAATAGCAAGGTAAGTCTGTATATCATATGTAACACCCTCACACTTGATCTTCAGTTTTTTTAGTTGTTTTTGTTTGTCGACATGTCTAAGAACATTATAGAAATTTTTAAAGCAGTGGAATTCAAAGAAAGATTGGAAGGGATTTTCATATTTCTCACTACAGTGCATAATATCTTTAAACAATTCAAGGAGTCAAGGGGGAATTTCACTGCACTGTCAGAGCACTTTGCAAAGTTTATTTACACTTCTGCCATGGCAGCATTAATGCAGAAAAGTACATTAAGAAAGTACATATGCTACCTTCAAGACGTCATCAAGGGATCATACAAGGGATGTCCATGCATTTTTAACAGGACAATGCAAAACCACATACTGCACACATTACAAATGCATGGCTCTGAAAGAAGAGGGTACATGTACTGGACTGGCCTGAATGCAGTTCCACATGTCCTCAACAGAGAATATGTGAAGAATTTTAAAATGAAAAATGTGAGAACAACAACACTGTACTGTTGTACATCTTAAGATGTGTTTGCAGGAAGAATGGGACAAAAACGCCTAAAACACTAAATCAGGTATCCTCTGTGCCAAACCGTATTTTAAATGTGGTGAAAAAGAATGACAACATTACAAAGTGGTAAATGCTTTACCATCCAGATTTTTTTTTCTGTCTGCAATAAAATAAAAGTCAAAATAAATGCAAAAAACACTGTGTTTTTCAATGAATTTTCCATACTGTCCCAACTTTTTAAATTTACGTTTGTAGACTGAACTTTAACTAGCATATCCTAGAAAACTGATATCCAAGCAAACGGATGCTGTAATTAAAGCAAATGGTGGATCTACAAAATACTATATTAAGGGGATGGCTCACTTTGCTAACTCTTGTTCTAGCATTTCATTTTCAGAACTTTCTTAATGTTAATCGCATATGTATTTTACTGAGTTCATATTTTATGTTAAAAGACAAAAATTTACTCTTTCAAAGAGGTATGTTGATATAAGAAATAGTGCTGTCACTCCAAAATGTCCTTTATAGCAACAGTACTCACTAAAAAGTTATTTGAATGACTAGTTTTACTTATTTAAAGGAACATTAATTTTACTTAAATATTTATTTAGGTACATTCAATCATTTAGCAGATACCCTTATCCAGAGTGACTTTCAACAGATACAGTCTTAAGATTCCAGATTATGATTGTGGGTTAACATGCTTAAGGGCCCCAACAGCAGCACCTGGTCAGCGGTAGTATTTGAACTGTGGATCTTCTGCACCACAGGTCAGTACCTTAACCACGGTGCCACCACAGTTCCAGGAGTATTGGTTATTTTAATCAAATATATGTTTGATTGTGTGTCACCTTAGAACTCAATGTCAGTGTATATAAATCAAATCCATTATTTGTCATACTTTTTAAAACTAGAAAACTAGAAGAACAGTGTAGATGAATCACTGAGAACCACGCGATAAAACATGACTAGTGCTAATCACACTCTCCCCATTATAAGATTCTATGCTGGGAATTTCATTTAGATGCTAATGTGAGTATGCTAAATAAAGAGTGCCATGCATCAATCACTGGCCTTAATCAAACCCCTTTGTAGTGATTTGGAAGTATTCATAAAATATGCAACATGTCTTAGATTAGGATATGCTAAATATTTAGTTAGCTTTATCCATTACTTTCAGGAATTAATAGCATACATGCTAGCAGCTAGGACATTTGGAGCATATAGACCCATATAGAGTTAGAGTTAGTTAAGAGTTCATATTTTTTATTTAACTAATAATATGACCTTTGCTCACACCTCTCTAATGCATCCTGTATTCAAACACACACACACACACACACACACACACACACACACACACACACACACACACATGCTCATGTCATTGTTTATTACATCTCCATATTCTCCACATTCATTGCATAATAAGGCTTTAAATTATATTAAATTATAATATGCATACCTATTAAACATAATTCATTATGAGTTTCATTTTATACAATTGATTCATCAAGATTACTTTTGCATATCAAATGCAATCAATGTTTTATTTAACCTGTAACCCATAAATGGTGTAAATAGGTCTATATAGCTGCCTCCTCTATAATCCATAATCCTAAAGGCAGAGTGCACACACTGTTCCCATGACAACAGGTGACACAATGCTGTTTTATCTAAACGGGGCGTTAAGGTGAAGACAGAGGCTTCATGGACAGACATGGAGCAGCATTTTCAGATCGGAGGCGCATATGACTTGCTTACTGGGTGTATCCTAGCCATCTGTTTAGGAGGCCAGTGTGAAAACACATACACACATACACACACACAGAGATAGAGCTACTTTCCATCTCCAAAGCAAAGCCATTCTCATACTATAATTACTGCATCAGATGGATGAAAGGATCAGGTTTTGAAAAGAATAATGCTGCGCTTTTGTTTCACCCCATGCAGCTCTGCCCTTTTTCAATATATTCAGTATAATGCAGTAAATATGAGACAGTGTAAACTCTTTTCTTTTTGCCTGTCTGTCTACGTAACTGTCACTGTCTGTCAGTCTATGCATAAATCTGTTTGTACAGGGTTGGACCCCCTTTTGCCACCAGGACTGCTGTAGCCCAGGTTATGATTCAACATGTTGTTTTACTGTTTTGTGTTACTGTGTTACTGTTACCTTTTTAATCGGCTTGAACCTGTCCGGCCATTCAAGCCTAGAGATGGCTGTGAGTGAAAAGCCCTGTAGGTCAGCAGGTTCTAATGAGCCTGTCTAGCACCAACAATCAACTTCAGCAGGTTGTCTTGACCATGTTCACACGCCTAAATTGCTAAGTTGCTGGCAATTGATGATGACATGCTGATTATATATTTGCATAACAAGCAGCTGACCAGGTTTGCCTAATAAAGTGGCTGATGAATGTACAGTCTATGCCTAAACTTTTAAGAATGGCACAAATTTTCTTTTCAGAACGATGGCCTCTTTTTTTGTTCATATGGTAACAGGAAGTACAATTGTAAGCATTCCATATGTTTTTACCTTTTAATTGACAAATGCATCCAGTTTAAGCAAATAATTATGTACAAAGTACATATACTAGGACATATTCTAAATATTTACAATGTTGACCCTTCTTTTGTAAAACTTCTGAAATTCGCCTCGGCAAGCTGAATATCAGTGCAAAATCTTGAATGATGGCAACCCAGTCTTGTCTAATCAGTGTTTGGAGTTGATCACAGTTTCTGGGTTTTTGTTTGTCTACCATATTCTTGACGATTTACTATAAATTCTCAATGAAGCCACCGAGCCACTTGGTTATCATTTTGCTTTGTTCCATGGTGCTCTAGCATGCAGGAAAAAGCATTGCTTATCTCCAAATTGCTCCTGGATTGTTGAGTTGAAAATGGTTGATCAGGGTTGACCTTACATGCAGCAATGTCCTTGCCTGTGAAATTCAATTCAATTCAATTTTATTTATAAAGTGCTTTTAACAACGTAACATTGTCTCAAAGCAGCTTTACAGTATTACATTATCTAAAAGGCCCAAGACTCAACCTTCATGGAATTTCCATGGGTGGCCTAGATGTTAATAAAATAAATACTAAATGTATATTAAATAATAGCAAAATTAGGTAAAAATAAAAAAAAAATTTTTAATAAAATGTAAATTAGTAATAGAAAAATAAACAAAATATAAAATAAACAAAATTATAAAACAAAATTGAATATAAAATGAGTAATAACACGGATCGTGATTGATTCAGAGCTGCTAAATCATTACGAACCCACACTTAGGGTTCTGTAGAGCCCTGGATCGAACAAACATGGGTGCATTCGATGCGCGAGAGCAACAATGGGTCACAAGGCTTGAATAAAACCACAAATGAGGAGCATATTTGAAATGTTTGAAATGTTTAGGTCCTGGTCTGCAGAGCTGTTTGTACGGTGTGTGAGAGTGGGCTGGGTGGGGGTTGAATCACTCCTAGATGGTAGAGTTCGAATCCTCCTGAGATCTAAATTCAGGGTTTTTTTTGACTGACTGAAGACCTGGCACCGCTGTTCTGTGTTTCGAAACACTGTGACGCACGAACGTGTTGCATTGTTTACCGGTCAGTGACGCTTGGGATGTCCCGTTAAATGGTGTGTCGGATGGATGTAGGACGCTGCAGCCAGCATCCATTGTCTGCTGATGGAAGGCAAAGACCCAAATCACATCGTAGCTTCCTTTGTACCGTAGTAAGCACTACGATGTAGTTTAATTATTTCTGAGCTAAGACCCATGGCAATAGCAAATTCCCCTTAGGATAAAACTGCCGTAGTTTTCTGCTGAAGCTAAGCATAAGCATATCAACACCCATTATTTGGTTAACTTTGGTAAACTAGAGCGTATCAAATTCTCCTCTGTTAACCAAAGATGAACACCCAACACTAGTATCGACTTCTGTGATGTTACTTATATGACATGCTCTTTTGGGGTTAATTATTGGTTAGTTAATTACCCCTAGGCTTTCAGTCCTGGTTGTGGAGTTTCCTTAAACGGTTTCCTCGTACCCTCCCACCTCATCTGATTACCAAACCCTTCATTAGGTTACAAGTGTGGTGTTTTAAACACGGACTATCTGTTGGAAGCGGTGTTTTGGAGACGGGTCATGTCTGAAGCAAATTGCTGACCTGCTGAGATCCATCCGCAGCACACATGTACCCAGAATCCAGCACAGTGGAGTGATGAGTAGTATATCAAGCGTTTCGTTGGGTTTTCATCCATATTAGCTTGTGTTCTTACAGAATAATCGAGTCAATTTCTTAATTTCCTTCAGCCTAATGGACCGCAACGGGTAAAGGTTTTCATGTTGCTGCCAGTATGAAGAAGTTTTTTTAGCTACTGGGATCTAAAATGTGTTCAAGTGTTTTGATTGTTCTGTAGAAAACCCAAATTATGGGTTACAGACGTTTAGTTGAGGACTTATTTCTGAATGAAAGTGTCCTTTGCTTCTCATGTTCATCCTGCTTGGTTGGTACAAAAATCTGCAGCAACATAAGCTTTATGGACGAAGTTTCCCTCATGTTGTAGGTTAACCTGCATTTGCAAACCATAATGGGACAGAGGACATGGGACAGACCTTGGATTCTGATTTCTGTGATGTTGGGCGCTAACGCGAATTCAGTCCCCTACTCACACTTTCTTGTTGTCCTTTGCCTCTTCACCGCTAAAGTACCAGTTACAACTGACAGCATATCATTCAAGATCATCTAAGATCGTGTCTTAATTGTTAGTTTAATGATCTGACTTTATCGAATACGTCCAAAACCCACTCGGGTTCACAGGTTCAAATTAGAAAATTTCAAGAACCAAGTAGGTGTTAAGAAATATAATTTTGATTCTGCCTCTCTCTTCCTACTAACACCTTTCATGCTCCAAAATCCATCTTTATCAAAGGGGCACCTCTTTGCCAGGACCAGTGTCTTGTGTAATTACGTAGTTTCGTTTTGATAAGCTCCACTCTGGCATTCGCAGAAGATGTTCAAAAGCGCCCAGAGTATTTCCAAATTGAGAGGAAAAAACGAAATGGTAAAATCCAATATGTGTGTAAAGTTTATCTGTTATAAAGGAGGCCACGCCTCCAACATGCTAAAGCGTCCGGGGCCCCAGCATGTGACTGGGCTTCAGCAGTGAACCAGGTTTGACCGGCTGCCGACTGTTTGTCTTGTAAACCAAGTGGTTCGACTCGACAGACAGCGCTGGGTCCTCTGAAGTAGAAAAAACCCAAATGAAAGAATCACACATTAAAAGGTTTATAGAATTAAAGATCTTCTTTATACTTTACATTTAGGGCATCTAGCAGACGCCCTTATCCGGAGCGACTTAAAATACATACAGTCTTACAACCCAACCATGGTAGAGGTGAGACTGAACCCTGGTCGCCATTGGCTTGCTCATTAGGGACAAATAGAATTCAATTTGTGACACTTGTTTATACATTAATGTAAAGCTGCTTTGTGACAATGTCTATTGTAAAAAGTGCTATACAAATAAAATTGAATTGAATTATATGGAATAATTTGCAAAAGTCCTAGGTCACCTTTAGATTCGATATACTGTTTTTTGATATACGTGTTTTTAGGCTGTATTAATCTGAAAGGATCCTAAAAAACAGCTTCTGGACACTTTTGTCCAGGACTGAGCATTTATTGGGACGCCAAGCTTGATCAGGAGGAATGGTGTTTTTGGAAGGATAACAGCCAAGAAACCACTTTTTTTTTTGCAGGGAAACGGGGTGAAAGGCAAAGATACACTAAAGCTCAGAGATCATTGGGAAAGGGGATCAGGAAGTGACAAATCCAAGTTTTTTGGTCCAATCGTCAGTGAAACGTTATATGTTCTCGCTAGATCATTGCTAAAAATGACAAATCGAATACTTATACTTTTGTCCTAATACTTTTGTACAGTACAGTTGAATAAACATGACTAAGGATCGTCTAATCCTGGTGAAACGGTTGTTGGCCGCTCAAGCTGTCTTTGATTCTCACTCAGGTCCATGCAGGTGTTCTGTTGTGTGTGCAGACTTTGCAGGTTCTCCCACTGTACGTGTTCAAGATCCTCTTTTCATAGAAAAAGTCAACTGGTGTCTCTGAAATTCGCCCTGTGTGTGAGCCCTGTGGTGGTCTGGTTGTTAGTCCAAGGATTGCCCTGGTCCCTTGAGACCCTCAGCTGGGTTATCTGGTCATGGAACGGCTTTAGCTGGTTCCACAAACTGTAAAAACATCAAACCAGAGCTGTGAAAAAGCTCCTGAACTAAAAGGAAATGTGGAATTTGTTAATAAATAAAAGAATCTGTTATGTCCTAGAAAGAGCCATTCTTTTATTCTACATTTGATTGCTGTGTGTACTGGACCGAATGTCGATATATTTTAATATTTTAACATTATTTATATACTATATACAATATACTGTTCATTTTATTGAGCCTCGGTTTATTGAAAGTATTACTATAAACTTACCAATTAGACAACTTAATTGAACTCCCACGTATACCCAGGACGCCGGGCTTGTTTTTGAGTCTTGGCCCTCCCAAACTTTCTTTCTTATAACAGTTAGGGATTTTTTCCTCCCACTGTCGCCCTAGGCTTGCTTAATTTGGGTTTGGCCCTACATAACAGAAGACACAGTAACAGGAAATTGTGTCAGCTGACTTTGATTTAACTCTGGATTAAAAGGTAATTAGTCGTTCTGTTAATTTGTTAATGAATAAAATTAAGTGTCTGATATGCCCCTGGAGTGCCAGTCGAATTGCTTTGAAACCAAATACTCTAAACAAAACCTCAACCGCAATAAAATGTACCAAAATATTAATTACAGATCGTAAGCATTCCAAAGAACAATCCGATCCAAATGAAGAGAAGCCGAAGATGATCCAGGGGTATTTTTTTGTAATCTGTCAGAACCCGCTCTCTAATTTGCAGAATCTGCAGTCCTTTGATCAGGGCTTCCCAAACTT
Organism: Parotocinclus haroldoi; assembly: GCA_034779995.1. Taxonomy (NCBI): domain Eukaryota; kingdom Metazoa; phylum Chordata; class Actinopteri; order Siluriformes; family Loricariidae; genus Parotocinclus; species Parotocinclus haroldoi. Next base: position 14,268 of record JAUZST010069099.1, on the reverse strand, counting down.
TTGCACAGGGCTGGATTTTTTGGGCTGGGTTGGAAAGAGAAACATAAGACGAGCAATAGAAGGGTAGGATTTACCGAAAAGGATACTGGACACAGGGAATGAGGCAATGTGCAAAATGCGAGAAAGCAGGTGATGAGAGAGAGAGGGAGGAGGGATATGAGCGATGGATGAGAGAGAGAGAGAGAGAGAGAGAGAGAGAGAGAGAGAGAGAGGGAGAGGGAGAGGGAGAGAGACAGAGAGAAAGACAGACAGACAGAGAGAGCAAGAGAGAGAGAGAAAAAGACACACACACACACACACACACACACACACAGAAACAGAAACAGAGAGAGAGAGACAGACAGAGAGAGAGCAAGAGAGAGAGAGAGAGAGAGGGAGAGAGAGAGGAGGAGTGGGAGGTGCATTACCGCGGTGGAGGCAGGACGCAGTAGCCGCACCAGTAGCAGCTTGAGCTGAGGGACCTATTGTTCCTCTCACTTTTTCTCCATTGCTTCCGTTCACCTTCACTGGTGCGTGGAAGGGACTGTGATACACAGACCAGGAGACAGTAAGAGAAGACGCAGGACGAGAGGAACAGTGGATTACTCCTTCCACGAAAGAGGGTGAGGTACAATAGCAGGGGCACGTTCCACCCCCCGGCGTTGGCTCGTCTCTAGCTTTTGAGCGGGACTCTGCTTGCCGTGGATCTAAGCGGCCGTACTAAAGCCATGAGGCTGGCACTGCCAGCTGCCTGGTTCCTCAGGGCGGCTCTGCTCTTCGGGGCATTGTGGGATGCGAACATACAGGCACAGATGGAGACCACCCCCAATCACAAACCCACCTACGTCTGGCAAACAGGTACGGCTCGTTCCTTTATTTATTCCTCGCGTCCCATCGTCCCGGCTACATGTGGGAACAGTTCTTGCAGGACTTGCAGGTGCTTGTCCTGAGAAATGTCTTTAGGGTGTAAACTGGACCTGGATGCTCTTTGATTTAAAGGGGAAACTCGGTAGAATGTCTAGTATAATGTTGAGGTTAATGCGAGTCTTGTAGGCTTGGAATCCCATCCTCAATTAGGGAAGGTAATTAGATCAAGACACAAGGAAACGTGAGGCTTGGTAACTGGAACTCCAATCAGAGTTGAATCCTAATAGCGTACAGCACAGCCTGGGTAGGAATTAATTATTGAAGAGTGCAGCCTTTGATATTGAAATCTGGCTTGTGGATGTCCCACATACTTTGGTGCATCTTTCAGGCAAACCAGCTCACACCTGCTAGGGAGAAAGTCTCCCAGATGCACATGGACAGAACTATGTATGGGACAAAGCACATTTTGGGTGGTGCCATTCCCCCCTTCATTCGCACTCACTGTCTCTCTCCACCTTTATGTGATTTTTTACTCATCCTCAGTGGACATGCTTGGCACTGGCCCGAGTCGGTTACATTCTGATGCATTACCCCTCGGGGAGCTTTGCTAGTGCAAACCAGTTTCTCCTCCGATCAACCAACCTGGTGGATCAATGGGTCATTTGCCCATTGTCTGAAAGTGGAGAAGGTACAAATCAATGAACTGCAGGCAGCGGGATTTTTGGTGTCCAGCACGGCGTGATCAATGCTTGTGTATAGGGATCAATGGAGGAACCTCGTTGCTTCGCAGCTCGAGCCAGATGGGCTTGGATCAATCCAGTAGGGTCAGTTTCACTGCAGGATCTAATCAATGAGTCAAAGTGGCAGATTCCGTAATCCTGGCTGCGGCCAGGATCAAACCATAAAAGATCTGTTCACAAAATTACATGTCCTAAGACCGTCTGCTTAAAGATACTCAGATATACTGTACATGAATTCATTTTTGAAATCCACCCACAGCCCCTAATTAGTTGGCGTCACAACTTATTCATTAATGAGCTACCTCAAAGTCCCGTTTGTTACAAGTAAACAGGGGTGGGATTTTGGAGTTTGAATCTGTCTACACGTAGAATCGAGACATTCGATTTGTAATCGTGCGTGATCCAGAATATTGGCTGGATGATGTTTACGGTGCCGATACATTCTGACCAATCCATCGTAAGTTGAGGAGTTTAGTATATACTGTAGATATCATAGCGTAGCCCCATTGTTCCCTACCTGGAGTCCACGCCTCCCTCGGGGATGTACCAAACATCACAGGGGGTTTCCGAGGCTTTGTCAGAATCAAATTTGCATGTGAACCAAACAACTAAACCAAACTAAAAAAAAATAATAAGCTTGTATGTGATTTTTGGATAAATTCTGATCTGTCTTGAAAGGAGAAAAAGAGGCAAAAGGCTGAGAAATCAACAAAAGGAGCCTAAGAGAACCCAAGAAGTATTTCCAATCAATCCCTTTATTCTTTTTGTCTGTGTGTGTGTGTGCGTGTGTGTGTGTGTGTGTGTGTGTGGGCTGGGACTCCACACAGGTAGCCTATCTCAAACATGGTTGCTTAAAAGCATCTGGACGACTCTTTAGAGCATAAGTGAGTGCTAGAAATTAAACTGATGATCCAAACAGGTTTGTCTGGCACAAGTTAACCTACAAACAGTGCAACACTGGCTTCTTTGCTTTTTGCGCACACACATACACACACACACACATGCACATACTGTTCACACACTGTCACTCGTTTCCTCGATTTACAGTTTTGGTTGTCTCATTCGTCCTTGTACAAACCTCAGCAACTAGAAAACTGCACCGTGGTCATTTGGGTGCAGGGGGTGTAGGGACCACATTTGTGAGCGAATCGGGTTTTGATGAAGGTGCAATAAATTCTGCGGCTATGATGGATAAGCGTGGTTGCGGAGTGCCGAACTGGGGTCGGGTCGCCTCGCTGTGCTGCGGAGTATTGGGATTGGCTGAGAATTTCGAGGTCTCTCTCTGGAGCAGACTGGTTATGTGTGTGTGTGTGTGTGTGTGTGTGTGTGTGTGCATAGATCACTCATTTTAGACTTAACAATAATTGAATGAATGCTGATGTCATTTAGGGCCATATGTGTACATAGTGTAGCATAGTTTAGTATCTTGCACCCGAGAGCTTATTAATAACACGTTACTAATAATAGCACTTACGATAATAAATGCATCACCAGGGAGGTCCTGATGCAAACGGTCTTTGTGGGGATTGTTATCAGGACCGATCCAGTCATATTGTAATCGACCGATATCTGGTGTCTTCAGCCTGATCCATATCCAGTCATTAATCACGTACTCTGATTGAACTGTCAGGGGTGGAAGAACAACATAAATTACAAATCAACATAAAAGATAATAATGTATGAATCATTGCCGATGCATTCAAATCGAAAGATCAAACAGTCAGTTCATTCAAAAATCGAATTCAAAAGTTAATCAGACAGTAAGTTCAGACCACATTCAACAATTCATAGACATGAGGGTCTATGGGGTTGTCACCTAGGAGGTGGTCCTGAGGGTCCTGGGAGCCCTGGAGTCACCCTGTAAAAAATATGAGCATTAGTCTCAAATGAGACACTGAGACAGGTGAGTTCTTATTTGAAGACACAGAGTTTGAAAGAGGTGGCCATCGGCAACCTGCAAAAGCAGCCTTGAGATCCCTTCCCAGGAGGTTTAACCCCCATGCACACCTCGACCCGAGTAACTCTAAGGACTCACATGATGGCCGGGTGGGACAACGACTCATTAATAGTCACACCCTGGCCCCTGAAAACTTAACGACTCACTTATTGAGAGGGTGGGGCAAAGACGCTCAGGGTCACCTCCAAGGTGACAATCCCATAACGGGTAAGTGCCTGGGAATCCTGATTGGCTTTTAAAGCTGAATAACCCTTTTGGATGAGTATTGAAATGAGTATTCAATGGGTATTGAAACAAGAAGAAGACCAGTTGCCTTCAACGAAACACTGTCTGCCATGATCTGGATGACTGAGAATCTCAAACAGTGAATTAAACAATTCACACAGGAACCAAAACATAAACATCCAGATCTGAAAGTTTGGATTCATCTGAAAATCTCGAATAATATTGAGTCCCAATAATGTAAATCCATACAAAGGTAACCCATATGATACCTATGATCACACACTTTTACCCCCTGATCCTAATAGACAGGGCTGGACCATCCTGTCAGCTTTCATTGTCGGCTTCAGAACCACCCCTTCCCCGCTTTGCCCCGCCCACCCTGGTCCTTCGATCATTCTTACAGTGCCAGGCTTGTCTTGTGCTCATCCTTTTGTTCATCCCTTTAACATTCTTTTTGTCGGTCTGGCCTGTGACCCGCCGAAGGTATCTCTGGAGGTCATGGGGGAGGAGGCAGGTGGGGTAAGGCCAAGGGTCAAGCAGTTAATTCAAACTTTCCACATGGGCAAGTTTTAGTTCCTTAGTGACTATGGAGGATGGGTAAAAAAAACATAAAGCTTGGAGGAAAAGATAAACCATATGGATGGGCTGAGCTGGGTTTCCTCCACGGTTTAATTACACCCAGCCTCGGGATGGATCGTGGACCTGGAGGCAACGCGGCGTAATAGAGAAGGGAGAAGCGAGTTCTGGATTCATCACCATCCGTTTACGTTCTCAGGCTCTCTCCAGCTGTTCTGAAGATCCCGGTTATTTAAGAGCGCTAGTCCACTGACACAGAACCAGCGACTCCGGTTCCAGCGCTGTAAACCTTTCACACTTTGTGCTGGAACTGGAACGAACAAACAGTAATGGGTCAGTGGTTTGGCGTGGCATCATATCATCACCATGACAACACCTTGGGGCTTGAGTTAATATAAAGCAGTCTGGAAGTAAAATACCCACAGTTGAGTCCTACCCATCACTCCCTCCTGCAAATACACAACACGCTAGCAAACGTATAACCGTGCACAAAACCCGAAATGAACTCGGGCTGGCTGCACACAAGCAAGAGGGAATGAGTCCACCTGATTTCCACGACACACAACGCAGTATATTCTTGTTCATTTTTAAGTGGGTAAATCCAGCTCAGAGCTACTAGTAGGACGTCAAAAGAGATTAAAAAACACTGAATGAAATTAACAAATGTACAGTAAAAACGCGCATGCCAAAAACTTCTTCATTTTTGTTTCCTCTTATAATTCTTGGGCGTTCAAGGGACCAGGCGTTGCGCGTTGATCTGCATAGTGCTTGTGTTTGCTTTTCTTATCTAAAGTCGGAGGAAATTCTGCCCATTTCCAAAAGCAGGGGCGACATAAAAGGAGGCAATAAAAGTAAAAAGTGCTTCTCCATCGTTCTGTCGTCCACAGCCGCCTTTTCTCCTTTTTCCTTCTCTAGCGCCATCTGCTCCTCCACATCTACATCTGCCCGTCCCTTCATTGTCCTCCACTTTTCCTGAAGATTCAGCGAACGTCCCTGATCTGTATGCAGTTGGCCAGAAGGGGATGACAAAAGACGGACTGACAGTGTGATTTGTTCCACTTGCCCCGCTCTTCCTTCTTTTCATCGGCGCACTCCTACTTTCAGCGTGCGGCTCATTAGCCAGAGAAGAATGGCCTGTTATTTCAGAGTGTGAGTCTGCAAATCTGTGTGTGTGCGTGCTGGATGTGAATGAGCCGCATTAATTATGTGGGAGTGCAGCGAACCCTCCCTTTGCTTCCAAACCTTCTTTCATTAGCATGTCGTCATGCGGCTCGTTCTTCCACCTCAGATAAGTAAACTTAACATCCTAACATCCTAATGAACGTAATATCAATTAAAAAAATATCCACAGGGCCCTCTCCAGCCAGGAACTCACTCGGTCACCAAGGCTAAGAGGAACATCCTATATTAAAGATTCACAAAAGCCGCCCGTGGCAGATAATTGTTCCATTCTGCTCGTTACAAAAAGGTTTCCCGCTGCCAGCTAGCCAGGTGGAATCATGTCTCCGAGAGAAAACTGGAGGAACACCAGCTTTTTTTGGTCTTGTCTTCCAAATGAAAGAGGGCCGAGAATATCTCCAGATTCCTCTTCAGAAATAACGAAGCAAAGCGAAACTGGATCAGCTGACAAAAGCAGAGCAAAGGAACTGGCTGATCTTGTCCTTAATAACCTGGGCACAGTCTCTGTTGAAGGTGCTTAAATCCTCCACGGATTTGTTAGTTGTAGTTAATAACAAATAAGCATAATGAATAGGGCTGCTTCTCCAACTGAGTGAGTTTTTGTTCTCCCAGTGTCCATGTGGGTTTACTCAGGGTTCTCTGGTTTCCTCCTGTATGTCCTCCAAATACATGGTTAACAGGCTGGCCCAGACTGACTGGTGTCGATATATATTGAACAGACATTGATGTATAATCATAACAATAGATCTTATTTCATTTGAATCTGAAGGTGCGACAAATAAACAAGAGCAGAAAAAGAACAGCATTACAAAAAAGGCCTTTCTAAGCAGGAAAGCTTTAAGGGCAGTTTTCAAATGTCTGAGGAACCATCGGGATAATCAGGTGCATTTCAGTGGATGAACTGAAAGGTCAGGAGGAGACTTTTATAGGTTCTGTATGAAATGGGAATCAGTGAAGAGAATGTAACACTGGATAATGTGCTCATAGTTCTGTGAACACTTGAGCATTCTGACTGCACAGTGTCGAACATACTGAAGCTTCTGAATGTTAAATAAAAAATATAAATAATACAACTGGAAGGTATGAGTGGGAGACTGATCTGAACACTGGGACACTCTGATAGAAGCTCCGGATCATGCAGACAGAACCAGAATGGACCTAGTGGTCCGTGAGCCCTCAACCAGCCAACACATTAGAACCAGATTGCATTGATTTTTTGAACCTGGTGTTGGCGAGACTCATTTTTTGTTCAAAACTCGGAAGACTCGAGCTACGTCTGGGTTTACTTCTAGCGATTGGTATCCCACCCCAGGTGAGATGATGGTGCGGGAGATCCCCTCGCATAAGGCCAAGGCCACCCTTAGTGTTGTGATCCAAGTCAACTTTAGCGTTGTGACCAACTTGACAACTAAAGACTGTGGTGGCCTAGTGGTTAAAATACTGGACTGGTACTGGTACTATGGACCAGAAGGTACTGGGTTCATATCTCATCTCTGCCACAGTTGCGTCCCTGAGCAAGGCCCTTAACCCATAATTCCTTGTATTGTAAAACTGTATTAATTTTAAGTCACTTAATAATGGTGTCTGCTAATTAATATAAATGTAAATGTAAACAAAAACGGCACCAGAGTATGACTTTTTTTGTTGCAATAATGATATTAGTTTAGTTCAATTTACTTTCATTATCTATCGCTAGGCATGGTATATATGGATAAATAATGTTATATTTAGTCATATATTTTGTAAACCATAACATTAAATAATATACAGCCTACAATGATGATCAATTGTCATTATATTATACTGTAATCTTAGTCAAACTAACTTTTGGAAGCAAATGATGATTTGGTGATGATTTTGTTTCACTTCTTCTCTCAAACTGAATCAGAATCACCACACAAAGTCACTGGAATATAAACAACACCATCCACTGTGTACATTTATTATTATGAAATGTGAAAATAGTGTACAAATAACATCTCAGTCTGCCATCTAACAAAAGTATTTGTACTAGCTGAGTGAACTAATGTACGACCTGGGTAAAGCGAGCGAAAAAAGGTGACAATTTGCAATTAATGTTACAATCCCAACATCAGACGATTTTAAATAAAACGGGTTCCTTGATTGGATCCTAAACGAGAAGAGCAGGAACTTGTTTTTCTCTGTTAGGGTCAGTAAACGTTAGCTGGTTGAATGTGATTCTCCACTATGGAGATCTTCGTAAGGTGTGGCTACGACGTCCTAAAGTGTAGGAACGTGTAAAAACAAGTTAATAAGGTGTAGGGATGAGATCATGAATAGTAATTATTTTCATTTTAATAACGGATGTGACCAGAAGGGCTCTGTGCTTCACTATTAACACAAGAAACACATCAAACTCCAGATTGTTCCTTATTTATTGTCGAGAGATTTCACTCATTTATGTAAAATGCTTCAGATGATTACAAGAACAACCCAGCCGTCACATCCCACACCCTTGCCGCTGACACTGAGGGAGCAGCGGTGTGCTGGCTGCACGCATTAAACGTAGGCATGAACTTTCTGTTTGTTTGAAGAAGGAGGGGTGGGTGGTGGCGAGAGGGTGCACGTCTGTCTCCTCTGTATCTGGTGTGGTGCCATATTTTATTGGTCGTATCAAGAGGTTTAAAAATAGCAGATGGGCTGAGGGATGCAGCAGCTCAGCTCTGATGACGACGGAGTGAAAGCGAGGGCAGACGTATGAAACGGGTTTGAGAGGCGCTCGGACATTTTTGTAGCCCTGTGTCCGGACATGACTGGGGGACTAGTGACTGTGTGGAATTTCCACTAAACTGAACAGGGGTGATTTCTGTCCGCTCCTTCAGGTGGCACTGCATCACAAACCGTCATTCATAAGTATCTGATGTGGAGCACATGGGTAAGGGATTACTTTATCCAACCTTTATCAAGCTCTACAATACAGAATTACATTCACAAATACTGCTTAAAACTTTACCGTACAAAAAAAGAAGCCATGTTCAAAAGCACCGCCCACTTCTCTTGGTTCGGAGGCGTCTAGGATGGACCATCACCATGAAAACGAGGATTGTGCTCAGACCAATCGGGACTGGAGACCTTTTTCAGAAAATAAAGCATAAAAAGGAGCATCCAGACTGTTATGAGGAACAAGCCCAAAATCCAGGCTCTATCATGGTATGGGGTCGGGTCCGGAGCCTTGGTAAAGGTCATTTACATTTCAGTGATGCAGCATTAATGCAGATAAGTACACAGAGACTTTAGAGCAACATAAACTGCCTCTGTGATACCCATTTTTGGAATGTGTTTCAATCCGGAAATGCAATGTTAATTAAGAAATAGAATTAAATGAAATAAGAGGGCGGCATGGGGGGATTGGTGGGGTAGCACCGCTGCCTCAAAGCAAGAAGGTCCCGGGTACAATCCCAGCGTGAAGCGGCCTGGGTCCTTTCTGTTTGGAGTGTGCATGTCCTCCCTGTGTCTGCGTGGGTTTACTCTGGGTACTCCGGTTTCCTCCCACAGTCCAAAGACATTCGTGTTAAGTCTAAATTGGCATTGACTTGTGTGTGTGTGTGTGTGTGTGTGTGTGTATATGACTCGTCTTGAGATGAACTCGTGTATGGATATAAGACAGCCACTGATGCCGATAGCGCCGTTAAAGAAGCCAAACAAACAAATGAAATGAGTAAAAAAAAACATGGCGTATCTTAAGTTCATACTGTCTGCCATTAAATAAAAGCCAAGGCAAAAAACATGTATTTTTTTTCATGCTTTCCATACCGTCCCAACTTTTTTTTCAAATGTTTTGGTGTTTGTTGCTGGTCGTCTGTGAAGATTTACATTTTACATTTAGGGCCCTATCCAGAGCGACTTACAACTCATACAGTCTTACAATCCAAGCAAATCATGGGTTAAGGGCCTTGGCAGCTTGGCAGAGGTGGGATTTAGACCATCAGGTAAAGAGTCCAGTCCCTTAAACCCACAATCCACAATTAGGAAATCCACAGCTATCCTAAGAAATCAGACATCCACAAAGATTTGGCCATTTGATGTGTCTAAACCAAAACGCACAGGCGCACCGTGACCAGCTTCGGTCGATCCAAACAAACAGACAAACGAACAGCTCTGCTCACTTAGCAGCCCGTGAACACACCAGCCCACGCAACACCTCCTGTTCCCACCGTGTAAACACTTCCACCATAGATTCTCACCTGTGGCCTATTTACATCAACGCTGTAAAAAGCTCGATCTCACACGAACCCCGGGGTTCAGGATCAGAAAGCCATTCTTCGGATCCTTCCTGAGAGTTAGAACTGGTGGAAAAAAAAAACACAGTCCTGCTGACAGGCATTTGGGGAGAAGATAAATATTGGGCTGATATTTTATCCATATCATTTTTCACAGCCTGGTCAGTTGGGTGTACTGAAAGAGAGAAACCCTAGTCACAATTTATCTTATTTATGACGAGCGATCAACCATTGTTCCCCTGCCAAATTCGCCTCCGTCTTCCCACAATGCATCATTAACCAGTGCCGCCTCGCCCATCATTGTGCTTTCTGTCGAATAAGGCCGTGACGTTAATGCTGTATTTGTGACCTGAGAGTCATTGGAATCCGTTTAGTTAAACGAGCAAACAAAGCAATAATTTATTAGGTTACACAGTTTAGAAGAAGGAACGATCTGGAGCTTTCACCATACGGACTGACGCCATGAACCTACATTTAAAAAACTTTATTTAAGTCAAGCCAAGACAGGTCAGATTTAGTTCTATTGGGTTTTTAAGAACGGTGCATTTTCACAAAGCAGCTTTAAAACTATCGAGGTCAACGGTGGCAACAGTGGAAAGGAAAAACTCACTATTCTTATAAGGAAGAAGCTTGGAGAAGATATTTCCCCCTGTTTTGTGGGCAGGATCATTTTTTATCATAAACAAAGTAAATACCTTAATAGTACCATAATACTCATATTGTAGAGAAAATCTAATATGAAGTATATAATGAAACCAGACGGGATTTCTCCAAGACTGCAAAGGTAAAAAGGTTCAATCTTACAATTGGAACACAATGGGCCAAGGTCGGCCATTGAGAGGGCACTCGGTGAAGTCCCTGGAAAAGATGCCTGCTTGGTCCGATAGGGTCACACGTTACGTTTTCTTGAAAAGGAACGGAGGGCAGAATTTAGGTATAAATAAATTGACGAATTCTATGATATAAGCTGATCGCGAGCTTCTCCTCTTTGAAATGACCAACAGTCCCCAAAGAATATTTAACAAAGAATATAATAACAAAGAATTTCAGACTATAGAAATGAAAAACGATGCTGAAAATCTATAATATATTGAATGCTTTTACAACGCGTTAGCTTTTTGTTTGATGAAGTAATAATATGGGCGGCACGGGGGCTCGGTGGGTAGCAAGAAGGTCCCGGGTTCAATCCCAGGGTGAAGCGGCCTGGGTTCTTTCTGTGTGGAGTCTGCATGTCCGTCCCGTGTCTGTGTGGGTTTACTCTGGGTACTCCGGATTCCTCCCACAGTCCAAAAACATGCATGTTAGGTTAATTGGTGTCTCTAAATTGGCCCTTATTGTGTGACTGTGTGCATGGGTGTGTATGCATGTGCCCTACAATGGATTGGCGCCCCGTCTAGGGTTGTTTCTGCTCCTTGGGTGATTGGCGGGTTGCCACCGGCTCACCGGTAGATTAAGCGGAAGATACAGAATGAATGAAAGTAATAATATAATGATTTGGCAGATTATCTATAAAAACACACGCTTACTTACCTGTTACTCAGTAAGCACTTTTTCAGACGTTTTGTGCTCTGGGCTCGTTAATAATGAATGAAAATGGCAAACCCAAATCTTCGCAGCACCCCGCGCTTGTCGAGACGGCGTGCTTAGCAACAAGAGTGCTGCTTTTAGCAATAAAGCACGGCAGGTCAACCGGGTGCCTTCACCAGCAGTGCTGCTGAAATTATAGCGCCTCACAGCAGGAACAGTAAAACGACATCACCCTGTAATGTCAGCAACTCTCAAACACCACAGCTGTAATTTGATGGGCTATCGGTACGTAAACACGATTGTTCCGCGTGAATTTCCTTTCCCTGTACGAACAGCCCGGGGTTATGGCATGTCATGTGCAGGACCTGAGCTGATTAGATTATTTACAGAGGTAGACCCATGTACGCGATCAGGGGCCGTGCAGAGTTCGCTTTTGTGCAGTATTTCGTAACGGACTGGCTGCTACAAGTGATAGAGAAAGCTGGATTTGAGTAGCTGGAAGGCGGAGATGAAAGGGTTTAAAAATCTTTTTTTTTTTTTTTTTACCTCTCGTCCTCAATTGCCTTGGTCAGGCTTGCTCGGCATCCGTCCCGAGCTCAGGTGTAAGCCCTGGACAGGATGCCAGGACATCACAGCGCAGGCAGGGGTTGTGGTTAGCACATTAGACCGGTGAGCCAAAAAAACAAACATAAAAATAGTGGAAAAGACAACAAACAAAATGCTGCGAATTACAGCTCACCCCTAACATGACATTATTGCTCTCCCATTTCTTATTTTCATTTCCTTTTATTTAAATAAGCACAAGAAGTTGGAAAGGTACCAGATCTTCTGGAGAGGGGTGGACATTGTGAATGACTTCACGATACGATTATGTCACGATACATTGTGATAAGATGCATATCACGATATTAAATGCCTGAAATATAAAAAACAGCTGAAATACACTTTAGAGTGTGCGCTTCGAGTCGTCACAATCCATCAATGATCATTCAGCGGACAGACACGGAAAATCACAGCACTGCAACATCTACAGGAGTGGAGATCGATGAAGTGTATCATGAAAACGAATATCGCGATATATGGCGGTATCGATTTTTTGCACAGCTGAAACCTGCATGGAGGAACACACTACCCTCTCCGTATCCATCCAGCACCTCGCCTAGATCAGTCAAGAGCCTCCATAATCATCCATAATTCGTAACTCCTAATCCATCTTTGTCTCGTGGAAACATCATTTGAGTCGGGACTCACCACGGTAGAAACACAAACTGCTTAAAATAAACCAACAAAGCAGCTTTGGCCGTCGCCTGTGAGTCTTCCTGGCCACGCCCTCTGCCTCCACTTCAATTTACAGGACCATAACGTAAACAGTTTGCAATGAGGGAGAGACTCAAGCGGCTAAGCGCCAGCCACCGGCCCGTTTGCATCAAATGTAATCACAGCAAATGTGGAACAAATCGCACCGAGCCAATTAGTGAACTTCATTCTCTGTTCTCTCGGCTGCTCTTTTGCTTCTCCTTTGATGAGCACGGCCTCATTAATGCCGTGTAATAATCAAACGCGGCATGCCGGAGAATAGAAAGCGCGAGCGCGGCTCGGGAGGTGCTTTTTAAAGTTCTCGAGGAGGTCAGAGCGCTTTTAGGCGCTCACATACTCACGAAAGAGCTTCGTCTCGAATTTGGCTCTATGTTCGTGCCTGTCTGTTTTCCTGCCCATTTATTGATCTATGATTTATTGCCACATGTTGGCAAAACACTTGCACCATGTAAATCTCCAGAAGGACTGGCAACCTTGGTAAAAATGGCTAAGAGAGGTTACGTCATAAGAGGAGGGTTTCTACATTACATGGCAGAAGTAAAGCTTGAGTTTCTTCATAAATCTGCCTTGCGTATGATGCCGATCGGTCTCAGGGCTCCCCTCGGGTCTCGGGCATGGCCAATACTAGGCTGGTGCTGGAATTAATTGGGTGCAGGGTAAGAGGTAAATGTTAAAAAGAGCGCCAATACTTAATACCGCTTTTTCCAGGCCAGAGTCTTGTGATAACGTGGTGGAACGTCAACTTCTAAACATTTGTTTTTTTTCTCCATGCCACTCTGACCTCTCACGTTTGCTCAAAAGGACTCTTTGTAAATCTGCATCGCGAACATGGTCATTGTTATAAATCGCCAAATTGTCTTGAACTGAATGTACGGAAGCCCCCGTTATTAAGAGTGTGCTTATTTTGGCCGTCGTTTCCATCATTTGTCCCTCTGAGTGGCAGCGAGGACCCAGGTGGCTTTACTGAGAGAGGTCAGAGGAAGTGTGCTGGTTTTAACTGAGAGCATGAGTGTGCTATAGCGATATCACCCCCTCAGGAATATACCTATTGATTCGCTCGGAGAAAAAAAAGAGCTTGTTTTGCTCGGAGGACTGCGCAGCTGCTGTCGAGGAATGATTTAGTGGTGTTGAGACAAGTGTGGCCCCGGTCTGTCCTTTCTCGTGAGAAATGCAGGTGCTGCCTCTTGGCAGAAGTAAGGACTGTCTCGTCTCTGATTTCCCATCGTCTGGTCGTCACCGTTATTGTTAATCAGTCTTTCAGACGGCACGCTCAAGGGAGCGATATGTGGTGTGTTGATAGAGCCCATTCATTCCTGCTGAAGAGCTGCTGGAAGCTCAGGTGATGTTAAATGTGTGATGGACGTTAAAGACATGCAGCGTCAGGTTGTGTAATGAGAGCTGCAGAGCGAGATCTTAAATAGGGATATGGTAGAATAAACTGAGCTCAGTCGTGATTCATGAGCGACTTGCTCATGTGTTAGTGAGAACAGGATGAGCAACAATATCATCTATCAATCAATGGTCATTAGTCAATAAAATATCTGTTCTCCCCGTGTCCTCCCACAATTCAAAGACATGAGGTCGATCTATCTATCTATCTATCTATCTATCTATCTATCTATCTATCTATCTATCTATCTATCTATCTATCTATCTATCT